>JAPDSC010015616.1:0-25309 GCA_026290005.1 Latrodectus geometricus | reverse complement strand
TATATATATATATATATATATATATATATAAATATAATTATGGAATCATATTTCTTTAAATAAAATCTAATGAAATAACAAATTATATTGTTCGAAGAAACATCCATATATAATATTTAGTTATTACGTTTTCCTTTGCATGAAAGCAAAATAGTTAAGTTTGCAGAAAATTGGAAACATTATTACATTCCCTAAAGGATATTTAGTGATTTTTTTGTACACATTATCATCTTAATATAGCTATTGCTTTCCTGCAGTCAAAGAAAATGTAAGAATTCAAATCTTTCAAGACGTATATGTAAAAATTAAATTAGTAAATTAGCTGATTTCTCAAAAAATGACTAAATTGGTAGAGTTCATAATTGTTTTTACTATCATAAGTAAAAAAAAAGATATCTTGTTTTATAGAGCAGTATATTTTAAAGCAATGTTCCGAATAAAGTTAACACTAACCATAAAGCTTACTTATCATTATTATTATTATTATTTTGCATTTTCTTGCACATAAGAGCACCGAGATTTTTAATTATGAGAGTAATTAATTTTAAGACGTTGGAAACAATGAAACAACTCGACTCACAATTAGTTTAATTTTAATTGTTTAATTGAAATTAATAATAAATATAACAAATTTTACATTAAAATTAAATAATTACATAACAATTTGTGTGATTGAAGAAGAAATTTAGCTAATTATCACTTCTTTTACAGCTTCAAATTTAAGAAATTAGGAAATGGTAACGTATATTTTAAATTATATTAAAAGTGTAGGTATGATCAAGCACCAGTATTATGTACTATTTATATTTATGTTCACTGGCAACATTGGAAATTGTCATTCAATAAGGCCTATATAGAGCAAATAATTATTCTGCTTTAAGCATTGTTGCCTTCTGTTAAAATTTCAAAGGTGAGCAGGACAAACATATGCAGTTTAATAATATCGAATAGTCAAAAGGGACAAAATATATCACTGTCTGAATGATTATAATATCAGTTCACTTTATACATAGTATTAGCGTACGAATACAAATATACACGATTTGTTAATAAAAGAAATTTAACCAAATTCCTGGTGTCATGATCTATGACATACTAGTTTATAGTATTGTAGTATTTAATGCTTGTTACGCAATATTTGCCAACGAGAAGTAGTGATCTAGCGATCTTGTAAACTAACAAAGTTCATTAAAATACTTACCATCAATATCACCTATACATTCACTATTGTTTCTTTCATTTCTATAATAATATATTGCTAATTGTTTTAGCAAATTCAGCTTAAGCGACTTTCAAAAAGATTTATATTCTACCGTACAGTTTTTTTTCAAGATAAACTTAAAATATTTAAATTTTTTTATTAAAATGTTATGCGTTTTAATTGAAATTTTAAGATGTATTCATGACACTCATTGCTTTCTTTTCTAATAGTGAGGATCTGGGTGATTGACCCGTCACCCACATCAAGGCTAAAAACTTGTACTCATTTAGCGTTATCTCGTAGACACCTGTAAGCCAAGACACGGAGACGAGTTTATATAGTTAGACACGGAGACGAGTTCACCGCAAACTCGTTTATACGGTGGACTACATTCATCCATCATCTCAGAAAAAGAATGGACGAAAATACACACGCATAGGAAGAAAAGAAACTTCTAAGCTCAAACTGGAATTCGAACCCGGGATCAATAGCCGAGGAGTGAGGCATGCTAACCACTCAGCCATTGCATGAATAATTATTTTTTACCAAAGAAAAGTTTTAAGTTTTTTTCAGTTTTAACACATATAGAATTTGTTATTGTTCAAATGTTATTATGGTTGACATTTATCATCATCAGCAACATCCATATTGTTTAAGCAACTAATAATTTCTGCAGAATTGTTACAAAAAGCTGTATCTCTTTCATGTTCAATTATGTATTTTGTTTACGCTAATTTGTCTCTATTATATAAAAAATATTAAAGCATTATTTAATCAAAGTTTTAATCTCTTTCTACAAATTTATATAAACTAATGTATAACAGTGTAACAAGATATTTATTTATGTGATGTTACTTGTGTTGTCATCAAAGTTATTTAAATCATTTCAAAACACTTCTACAAACTAGAATATCCTTCTCTTTATCTCTCCTTATAGTAAACGTAAACAATACTTTGACGCGTGCTTTAACTATTTTAACAATTACCAAGACTAAAATGTTATTAACTGATAGTGTCACAAATTACATTACGACACATTTCTCACCTAGTCACATTGGGGAAGAATAAACTCTTGTCAGCTGTAAATTTTCTTAACTCTCTTTTCAGTTAAGGTAAATTTAAAATCACATTCATTGAATGTATACGCTAAGAATATCTTCATAAACTTAAAGTAATGTTACTAACTAACTTTGTTGTTCCATATATTTGAATACATTATAAAATATGCATTAGCATGAATATTTAAATGAGAAGTTTTAGGAGGAAATTCTACGACTAAATAAATAATTTCATTTAACTTTCTTATAGTAAAAGACAGATAGCTTCATAAATTTCTGTAAATTTAAGAAAATTGAAATAAGATAAGTCACGTGCAGCAAGAAAAATTGCAATTTTAATATTATGACCATAGGCATTTTTATTTTTTCCATTAAAAGTAAAATTATTAAAAGAAAATGTCTAATAGATGAATCTTATACATCGTACCAAGAAAATATATATAATTAAAGTTATATATGAAATACTAGGTTTGAAATAGTCTCATCACACATTCAATTTTACTTGCATGCTTTTGTTTCCGATTGAGAATTAATGGTCTACAAGAAATTTGAATCCATGGCTATTGAATTACGAAGGTTTCGCACTGAAAATAATAGAAAATAATACCATTTTTTATTTAAGATAATACTGAATTTAATATGATTCTTAGAAAGGTAAGTTTGGATGAACCTTTACGAAATGGTATAATTTCTACACACACAAAAACTAGTCAAGCACGTGTTTTAGAAAATGTTAAGAAAAATTAGACAACCTACTTAGTAATACTGGATTCGGGGCACAGTAATATTGGAAGAATAAGGGATATCATACCAAATTTAATTAAATATATTTTTCACAAAATCATAAATTTGAATCTGTCATTCTAACGCTTGTTAGATCTGACTCTGGCATATTTTGTAGATTCAGCTATAATAACATAGTTACGACATAACTTGCTAAATATTTTGTGGTCGAACTTTCTATGATGAAATAATGATATTTCCAACACACGTTTTTCCAGCAGAATTTTTTGATCTAATTCTATATTTAAAACATCTCTTTTGCAAACAATATTTGCACATCTTAAAATTAAATTACATAAATATTTAAAATGTATAGTAAAAATATTAGTTTTTAGTCTATTTTTGATATAAAAGGTACTCAGTTAAAGATGTAATATGTTTAATATCGATAAGTTGATATTAATGAGATATTAATAGTTTGATATTTCATAAAATCTAAATTACATAAGAATTAATTTTTTAAATATTATTTTTCAATTACGAAAAAACATATTTATAATATGTTTTTGTCTGTGATTGGATCCTTTTCATAAGTGGGAAGAATAATTAATCTCTTGTACAATTCATTTATGTTATATTTTAATAGATTTATTTTTGTATTCGTATCATTTAAATTTTTGCACATCCTTTTAAAACAAAGATAATTTTAGATTATTTCAAAGTAGAAAACATATGTTATTTCGTTGAAGAGATTTTTTTTCTATAAAACTAATTATTTTATGTTCATTTGATGTCAAAATTTCTGAAATGTAAAATATTTGCTTATTAATTTATATTATTCAAAATATTATCATGACCTCTAAAGTAACAAGTTCAGATTTATGCATCATAGCAATGAAATTTATGATACTACATTTTAACTGTTCATAAAACATTTTTGCCTCGTTAGAGATAGAAGTAAAAAAAAAAGTTACCTGAAATATTCACTGTGACATCTTTTAAAAGCATTTCTTATTTTAAAAATGTTTAATTCATAAACATCTTAGAAAAGCTCTTATGCTTATTTTATCATTTTCCAATATCTTTAGCTGTTTCATTACTTAACTAATTTGTTCAGTACAGTCTTCAAGATTTCAATATCACCCGTATTTAAATAACTGTGTTTTTTTGGATATATACTTATGCAAATTACTTTGTAAAAACTTTTAATATATTCCAAATATCACTTTCAATTAAAAGAAAGTTGGGAAATCGCTTTTCTGTTATACAATTAATACAAGTATTAAAAATAGACAGTATTATGTTAAAAATTACATGTTTTGACAGAGTGTCTATTGATATTAGCTCTTTATTTTTAACATTGAATTTTTTGATTAATAGAAAAATTAATTAATATATATAATAGACCAAAAATAAAGATATATTTTTGAAAATTCTTTAAAAATAATAAAACATAGATTAAAATTATAACTAAGGAAAACTACTTAGAATTAAATTGTAAATTGATTTTCTCACTCTGTAGAAATTATGGGAGATAATTATAATTTACAATTGTACATTAATTGTGTTAACTTTTAAATATTTCCACAAAGAACTTTAAATATTGTATTGGATTAAGAAAGAACCAACTTTGACGAGGTTTTCTTGGTCATTATCAAAAATATACTATTTTCATGATAACCCTGCAAATTGTATATTATTTGAGGAATGAAACATGAAAATGTCTTTGAATTTATTTAAAACTTTTAAACTATAATAATAGTAATTTTTTCTAATATTAAATAATTTCTCAAAATTATCTGTTTAAAGAAATTTGATGACAAGATTTCATAAAAAAATTGATTGGGTTTTTATTTCTCTTTTTTCCTCATCCATATGTTAGTATATGAAAACATAAAACTGATTTCTTAAATATATCTAAGTAGGCTTTATTAATATCTTTTTAAATTAATCCTGCAACTTACAATTATCTAATAAAATTTTTTAAGGGAAATGTCAAGCTAAAGGGGAGGAGGAAAATAACTTCGTATATTTCCAAACATTAAAGAACTTTTTGTGTGGTATAAAGGTTTTATCATAAGAGTATACTTAAAATAATATCAAACGCTATCTTCAGTGAAGAAAATTATTGATAGTGTGACTTTGTGAACATCTCATATATATATTTCTATTTTTCTTACATATATTATGAAAAAAATTAGAAAAAATAGACAGTTAGGGAAAAATTTAATTCCATGATATCTCGCTCTAATATTAGATTCGATACATTATGCACAGTAAAATGATTTCTAGTTGAAGAAACACTTATTTTTTTACATTATCGAGCACAGACATACATCGCTTAAGTGTTCATTAGCTAAATTGTTTTTTTTTAATGTATTCATTCTTTTTTAATTTTTATTAAATGTAGTTTATTCTCATAAATAAAAAGAACATTTTACAGTTGATTTACATAAAAAAATTTTTAAAATAAAAAAAATTGAAATAACTAATTAAAAATTTAGGTAATGTTTAAATCCAATTCTTCTTAAGATTTTTTTAAAATTTTATTTCAAATTAAACCTGTAACTCATATTAAAGATATAACATTGCTTATACTAAAGACCTTGCTTATATTAAGAAAATTAATTTAACATTTAAAACCAGAAACTTTTTTGGAAAGCTAAGAAATATAGTTATTTATAGCAAATTCTATAGAATTTATTTGAATGCGTGTAAGTTTTAAATTATTTGATGTCACATGATCTGCAACTTAAAATAAGAATCAATATTTACTTTTTTTAGTTTTAATGTAATCATTTCCTTTAATGAAAAGGGTTTTTTGTATGTTATTTAATTAATATTCATTTAATATCTTTTATTGAAAAGTAAAAAAAAAATATTACAAAACTTAAATGATAAAGAGACACTTATAGTTACATTTCTGAGAAGGATTTCCATTTTTCTTAGATTATTCGCAAATTATAGTAAATATTGAACTATATCGGAGTAAAATCATTAAGCTTTTAAAAGAAATCATTAGGAATTCTTGTAAATTTTTTATGTCATATAAAATGAACTAGAGTTACGAATTGAAATGTTTTTTAATATAATAAGGAAAAAAAATCAAAAAATAAGTTGAGCGTAAAAATTTCTATAAACCAAGTAAAAATATAACTAAAAAATATATATATTTAACTTACAAATAAAACACTTTTTTATGTTTTTGATTCGGTGTGAAGCAATACTAGTTTTTCCCTCAAGAAGGAAAGAAACTGTAAGATAGTATATTTGCATCCAATGCATTTAAAGGAAATTAAAAATGTTTTTGATTTTATTTGTATATTTTTACTATATTCTCATTCTCAATCAAAAGTTTTCTTTAATTGAAAGATATTATTATGAATGGTTTTATAATGCTCAGAAACAAATATTTAAATGTATGGTATTTTGAATACTTGCCAATTATATTAAAGTGATATGTATGTAATTTTCCCACACAGATTTATTGTCCAAATTTGTGTTTATCCATGAGTATATAATTTTTAGGAAAAAAATTTGTTTGTGTTTCAACATTTAAAAACACATGTGGTAATTTTTCTCTCGTATATTTACAAAAGCAAACACAATCTCTTAAAATACTTATAATATATTTTAAAAAATATCTAGTTTTATTTTTACGTAATATTTGTAAAACATATATCTTAACTAATGTATTTTTATATTAAAATTAAAAGAACAAAAATCATTAAGCATAGAGTTCTAAGTAATAAATTTCTGAAACTTTATTTAAACGTAATTTGATATCCTATAGTGCAACTGAATTTATGTTACAAATTCACTAAATGAGTAAACTCATAAATCCCTTAAACTATTTTAGCATTTTCTTTTTCATACATTTATTTAAAACTAAAAAAACCTGTATTTAAAACAAATTGATTTGATATTTTTGTAAATAAATTAATTATTGCAGTAAAAATAATTATCTGATAAAAGCAAATGTGTTAAGTGCAGATAAATCAATTATACTTAGGATTTGCCTTAAAAAGGTTTTAGCAATTTCAGGGAATAATGTTTCAATGAATTACTTTGAGAGAGTTTTAAGGACATTTATTTAAATCAAATTAATTGTTAGAGAAATTAAGGACAAGAAACCTAAAATTTGAGGTATTATCTTTTTCTTTTAAATTACTGTAGATGAATTGAAGGGTTAATTTTATTTAGACATGATGGTTTCAATTTTAAAAGAGAAAATTTTTGGAAATTCGGAAAAATGGAAATTTTTTTATCTACATTTTCTTCAATAAATAAAATCTGTATTAATATATAAAATAAGATCAGGAGCAATAAAATTATTAATTCTGAAGTTTCAAGTAAAACTGTATGTAAATTTTTTTTGAGAAATCTTTGAAATTAAAATGTATACACATTGAGTTATTTAAGTTCTTGTTACATTTTAAATAGATATAATAATTAACCTAATTTACCAATATATATTATGGAATTTTCTAGAATGTTAATCTTTCTCTCTTGATAAATAGTTTTCTATTTTTAATGCTATTTTTTGTTAGATTTTTTTGGATAACTAGATTTATTTATTTAATTTTGTCAGAAAAAATGACAGAACACCCGAAATAGGCCTACTAATTTTTACGATTTTGAAGAAAGTTTTGTGTTGACAGTATGGTTTCATAGTATAAAACCTCAGTTTTTAATTAGGTTTTTAATTTCTCGGCGATAAACATATAATCACTGTTTTAGTGAAGTAAAGTGATGTTAACAACAAAAATATACATAAATTGGAAGTATTGAATTAAAAAATGTAAAATTATGAATGAAAAATTTATAACTGTAATGAGTTATGAAATGAAATTTACGTAACTCAAATACTAAACAAAATGGCAATACCTCTATTTATAATGATTGAAAGATAAACTATTTTTTTGGAAGTATAATAACATAATGAACGTCTGTAACTTATAATTTATCTGGTATTATTATACACCTGTAAGTCATTATAATTAAAAAAAAGTATGGAAATTATAGAAATATTTTTTTTAAATTTATATTGCATCTATGTAACGATATTTAATATTTGAAACCGCAAAATAGTCCAGCCTTTTTTAGGAAATGAAAAAAGAACTTAATAGTTTACTAAAAATTATTATTATCGTAATCGAAAATCTACAGGTATAGTTTTCTGAAAAATCCTAGCAAGTGAATCAGTAGAACATACAACGTAAGGGATAAGATTATCGAAAAATTTGGAAACCAATCACAAACATAATTTAAAATACTTTATTAATGGTATAGATTAATTGGCTTGAAGTACTCTTCCATTGAAATGGATTATTTGACATATTGCTTGTCTCTTTGATTTTATTTCAACAAACATGTGAGACAAAACTATGAACTAGAAAATTAGTTTCTATTTCACAACTTTGTATTATTAAACTAAAATAAGGACTGTGTTAACTTAGAGATAGTTTAAAATATTCTAGAATCAATGTTTCATTTGAATAAATTTTAACAATAAATAATTTTAGTTTGAAATTTTATTTTCGTACCTGCGTACATTTAGTTACGTATTTAAGCTTTAGTACAATTATGACTCCGATTTCATTAGGATAAATATTTAATTATAAAATAAATGTAAAATAAATGTCCTTACATATGTATTCCTTCTAAAACTTTTCATTCCTCTTTTAAATTTCAAAATATATATAAATATATATGTGATAAAGAATTAATGCAATGTTTACCCAAGCCTGTATGACAAGAAATATATTTTATCAAAATCAGAATGAATATTATTGACAGGATTGTTAATATGTTGAGGTCAAATTAAGGTATGTAATATATGTAACAGGATTGTAAAAATTGTTAAATAAAAAAACTCAAATAAATTTTGCTATTTATTTATGGAAAAACGCTTTTCTTGTTATTTGTATAAGAAAATATACAATAGAAGAAAATGGGAGGAGAGATGAGGGCAATATAAAAGTTAAGGAGTTGATCCTCCGAACACCATTCCGGCATGCAGATTTTCAGCATCCAGTATTCCGACAAGGAGATATGTAGATATCCAGACATCCAGATATTCAGAGATTCACAGATAAATATGAATTGAAAGCCTCCGACGAGATATTAGGAAGAGAAGCCTAATATTACTATGAGACCTTGGGAACTACAAAGTCCGCCGAAGATAAAAAGAAAAGGAACGGAGCAGTGAAGCACAGGCCTGACCAAAAGAAGAGTCTAACAAAAGGAAAGCAACGGTTCAGAACAACAAAGGGAAATTCGCTACAAAGGGGGTGAGTCATTTTAATCTCTGCTTCAGCACACTGGCCGCACAATGTTTTATAAATATGCTTTTATATGTTGATAAGACAATTAATCTTTAATATAAATTGTAAACACATTTAAATGTTAATAGTACAATAAAATTACATTATTATTATTATTATTTAAATTGTGTCATTCTCATATGTTCTCATTAAATCTCCACTATTTCTAAGAACTTGGGTTAGCTCGGTGTTACTAATATATTTGCCGAGTTTAACCACAACAATTTTTTTTTATTTTTTATTTATTTATTTTTTTTATTTTTTTAGAAATCAGACGTTTTTTATTTTCAACATTACACTTTTATGCAGCTACTTGTTCTTGACGCTGTTGACCACCCCCTACAGATTTATGATTCATCATTAAATAATCAGAATATTCTTGATAGGGGGACTTCGCAAGAACTTGTTCCTTTCAGAATTCTGGTGTAAGATAACTGTAAGTTTTCTGTATGGCCAAGTAGGTTGCTTTAGCAAAATTTCCTAATGTGGCAGTTGAATCACGAGCTGATGTGTAGCAATCTTCAATACCTGCCATATTGAGCAACTTTTTAGGAACAGGAGCTGAAACAATACCAGTTCTTCTAGGAGCAGGGATAAGCCTCATCAAAACACTACCACATTTTCCTGTAACCTTACAAGGAACAGTGTGTGGCTGTCCAATTTTACTGCCCCAATAACCTCTTCGAACAGGTATAACAGATAATTTAGCCAACATAATGGCACCACGAATAGCTGTGGCAACTTCTTTGGAACATTTCACCCCCAGTCCAACATGGCCATTTGTGTCACCCATAGCTGGTATGGCTTTAAATCTTGTGCGCTGACCAGCTATAGTTTGTTTCTGTACAGGCATAATTTTCATCACATCATCCTTCAGAGCACTTCCAAGAAAAAAGTCTATGATTTCACATTCCTTAATTGGAAGAGAAAACATGTAGATCTCTTCTAAGCTTTTAATTTTTCCATCTTCAACAAGACGCCCCAATTTGGTCACTGGAACCCATTCTTTTTCTTTCTTTCCTCTTCCACGACCCCTGCCACGTCTTCTTCCTCTACCACGTCCTCTACCTTCTCGGCCACCACCACCAAAACCACCTCGAAATCCTCCTCGTCCGCCAGCTGGAGCAGCATCCGCCATGGCAGTTCACAGAGTAGTACAGAATTCATTTACCGTCAAACATCTGTTTCCTCTGCGGCTCCTTTTATGTCGTTTGCACTACGACACGAAGAACTCTTCATGCTTCTGAATCGGCTAAATGATTTCGCTGAGACATCGTACTCATCGAAACAAAGCAGTCATTTAATTCCGATCATCCTTGTCTTCATTGTCTTTTATTCAATTGAAAGTCAAATTTCATTCACTGCCACTGAAGCGACATTTTTGACATCGAACTCAAAACTATTGCATACTTCACAGTTTGAAAATCAGAAAAAAAATTGCATTTGTGATTCTCTTCTTTCATTTTCATCAAAAAAAAATTTCGCTTATATATTTATTTTGTATGAAACTTACAATATCCTTTAATTGTTTTGAGTAGTGTATTTCTCGAATTCTCCATGAATTTGAACTAATTATATAATACATGTTTCTAATCAGTTTTATATATTTATTGGAGTCAAAACTAGAAACATGGGAAATATATAGAAAACATTTACATTAAACACACACTACAAAAAAATGATTTTCGGAAAAAGTTCAGATACCACTGAAATAATATGATTCTAAAACAAATAAAGATCTGATATGATATTAAATTAAGGAAACATGGCACTTGTATGATATTAAATGAAGTTACAACTTCATTAGTAGCATGAAAATAATGAAATATAAAGAACTAACATTGTTTTCATATAGAAACATAATAGTTTTTCACGGCATTGCTCTGAAGGTTTGTTATTTCAAACACGATATACCTTTTCAGAATTTTTATTTTTTCACTAGCACAGAAAGCAAGTTTTAATTTTTATTGAGTTCATTTTTAAAATAGTCTCAAATATTTTTTTTATTTCTAATTTTTTTGTATAGTTTAGTCCTTTTGTTATTTTAATTTACCCCCTTGAAAATAAGTAAATTTATTCGAAAATCTTTTAGATAAAATGTAACTGTAATAGAGATGTTTGAAACAAATCTTTAATCATTAAAATTTATCTCACATTATAATTTGGAATGTTATTTATTATTTCAAGCTTGAAACTCCAAAGAGGATAATCATTAATTTATAATTTAATCTACCCTGAAAAGATTTCAGTAGTTATTAAAATAATTAAATTAAAGCAGTTTAATCAAATTGATTAGTTTGTAGAATTAATATTCTTAAATAAGTTGCTTTTCAAAATTAATCCTTCTTTTAATTTTGAGATGAACTCAAGTTGAAATTAGTCTGCAGAATCGAAAAACTTATTATAAATGACAGAAAAAAATGAACGATATTAAATTATAAAGGATGGGGAATTTGAAGCAATTCCCCAACCTAATTATTTCTTTAGAAATTGGAGTCAGTAATTTGTAAGAATAATTGGTATATTTAAACTAATATTAACATAGGTATAAATTTGAAGATGAAAGTACTTTAAGCCAATTCATGTGATAATTTAGGGAAATATTTTTTAAAGAACAGTACTAAAGAAAATCAAGCTTAATTTACGATTTGTAACATAAAGGCTTTGATTTTCATCGAAGCGTAAAATAATTTCAAGGGAAACCGTATTTAATTAATAATTTATTTTACAAATTATATAGTATGATAATGTGTGATATTTAAATAAAATTTACGATAGATTTATTTAACAACCTAAAAATTGTTATAAAAATAATTCATGATAACTATATATTATTGTTACTAACATTTTATTAACATGTATGTATCCCATTCCCACAAAATGTATTCAAATTAAATACAAAAAGACAAATTATTACTAAAAATACATTTTTAATAAAAGATATTATTAGATAGATGAATCAACAGCTATATGACTTTTAGATAATCACTGATTCAGTTTTTATTCTGCATTTTTCTATTATTTTACAATTTAGTTAACTAGATTTGTATATTTACAATTAATTAGCAGTTATTATAAAAATCATGTTGTTGAACTTTAAAAAAATCATTTTTTATTTAAATGCTGTGATGAATTTTGTTTTATTTCGAAGTGTATAAATTGTATACTTTTTGTAATATCGAATATGTACACAAAGAAAGAATGTTAAGAAAAATAGCGACGTAATTGTACTAAACATCTTTTGCTGGTACATATATTGTTATATAGTGGAAAGTTATATAAAACCCCAATTGTATAAGCTCCGTAACTCATATGTATGCCACAGATAAAACTGTCGTTGCCATATTGTAATGTAGAAAAATGTTGAATATAAAATGCTTATGTATATGATTTTGTGAAAATTGTTTTTAATGAGTATTCAAGTGGAAACTATCTGCTTAAAATTGTCGTGTATTAGATATGTATCAATGCTTATATTCTTTTCTAGTTAAAGCATTCATAAACTTTCACTTTTTTTATTTTTTTAATTGAAACAATTATAGCGAAGAATTTACTAATATCTTTAAGAAATGAAATCATTGAGAAGATTATGAAATGTAACATTACGTTTTGTCACTTAATGTAAATTAAATTAATGCGTTTGTCACACAATTTTTGTATAATTTGAGTAAAATCTTGTTTGTTGGAATTTTACATTCTATATGATTTGCTTGATTAAAATAATGAGGTTAACTTTGCAAACAAATGCCTTATATCTTTATGGTAAAATTTAATCAATAGAAATATTTTTCTGATAGAACTGAATTTTTTAAAGAATTTTATGAAACATTTCTACATCTCTTTCATAGACATTTTTTATTATAAAAATTGATTCAAGGTTGAAATTAATTATTTTCACCCTGAGATATCAATTATCGTGACAGAGCTATCTAAAATATTGTTTATAACATAAAAAGTGAAAATAAACTTCTTCAAGAAACTTAATTTGGACAGAATCACAAATTTCGTAACAATATGTTCTATTTATATATCAGGAAAACTATGAATAGTGAGATCATTTGATCCTTGACATTAATTTATCAGTCAAGGATCAAATAACTATATCTTTGACATTAATTTATCAATGTAAATGGAGAATCTTTCATCACCATAAGGGAATCTTTTTCATGTTTATTTTATTTAAAAAATATGCTTATTTTTAAAACTAATTTGAATGTACTATCTAATTTTCAATATTTGTTTTATATCCAACATGTAGTAATATAGAGAAGATTCTTTGCAATTTAGTATTCGGTATAAATAACATGAAAATTTCACATTTGAAATGATAAATAAATAATCTTCTCATAAATGTACTTTGTAGACACAAAAAAAAACTCTTATTTTCAAAAAGTAAGTAAAATTTCATTATTTTTAATAAGTTAGAAAAACTTTTGATTAAAATTATTTATTTCATTTTTGGAGAAAGATTAAAATTTACTGTCAAGTAACTGATCATTAATTTGAAAATAACGCTCTGTAAAGTGACCGTATAATGGTAACCTTTGGTAGCATAGATTCATGTAGAAAATAAATGAAGTTATTCCTTAGAAAATATCAAAAGTTTGCTTTATTTTTTTTCATTTAAGAAATATATGTATACCAGAAACAACATGTAGAATCAAAGATCTAATCATCATTCTATACATTAAGAGAAATGTCGGGCAATATAAATTATCGCCATTCACGTTGATTCTTTTATAGATGAAAGTTTTGTTTTTAAGCAGCAATTTGAATACCATTGTCTTCTGGAAATATAATTCTTTGATTTAATTTCAGAAATTGTATTGATTCCAAAAAAGTGTTCTATGTCGCTCGTTAGAAAACATGGACACTGTAGGCCTTGACCTACTAAGGGCTGCGTTCTTCTGAGTTTTGTTTAATTAGTTAGAAATCCTCTAATTCATCAATGGTCAAAACTTTCCTAATACGCTTTTAGAAGATCTTAACTTTTAGTTAATGAACATTCTTCATGCAGTACTTTATAAATTCTTTGCTAAAACAAAAGACATTTATTTACTATAATATTATAATAATATAACTATAATTTACGAAATTGTTATAGAATTATATTCATTTACTTTGTCCAACAACTTCATCAGAGGAATGATTGCCCCTTCTGAACCTGAATTCTAAAAGAACGAGAAATAATACTAGAACTTCCAATTTTTTCAAAAAGTTAAAAAATGAAATGTATAACTCTTATGTAGTTTAACTACATAACATATTTTCCCACATTTCATAAAATGAGTAATCAATGATGACGTACAATAGAGATTCAAACCATTATATTAGCAGTTTACCAATCATGATGCTTAATAATTTTCTGGAGTAAGGGGAATAATGTATTAGCTTTTAGCTTAAATGATACCATCGTATCCAGATTAAAGGGAATATCGATTCATAAATCAATTGTTATTCGACACATATTGACTAAATTTATACATTCTATTTAAATTATTCCTAATGTAAAAATACTTTTTTATGCAAACCTAACATAATAATAGATTTTAACGAAAAATCTTACTTTATATAAATAATAAATCTATCATGTACTAGCTATAGTGAAATATATTTGTAGTAATAGGAATACCATGAAATTAAAATGAGTTCATAATTTTCAAAGTGCAATATATTGAAAAATCCAATTTATAAAAATATTAAAACATTTATTTAAACATGTAAAACTTACAAGGATATAAATTTAAATACTTAATAATGCATGAACACTGATCAGTAAAAAGTAAAGGGAAATATATGAAAAAAATAAAAAAGTAAACGATAAAGAAATGATGAAAAAGATGAAAAAGTAAACAAAAACCAATAACATTTTAAAAGTAAAAATAATTTAAATTCAAGGTTCCTCCAAACTGAATTATAAAAATAATTCAGAAATGCTTATTTATAAGAATGAATTTCCTGGAAACAGCTTAATTTTTGAAGTAAAGATTTACAAGTTAATATATATGGTGGCTTTAATAATTGATGTATTTTGAAACTTTATAGATTCATATTTATTACTAATGAACAATTGAAAGATATTTGGTTACTAACATAAAAAATGCAAAAAATATACATAGTTACTTTAAAACTGAATATTTCAGTGATATACTTAATGTTTAAGAAATCTCAAGAATTTAAAGTCGAATTGATTAAAAACAATCAAACAGAATAGAAATGTGAATTACTAATTTTAGGCATAGAAATAACCAATCAATCTATTTTTAGATATATTAAAATTTTGCTTATTAAAAATGATTGATAATATTATGTTTTGATAATTATTGTCATTATGACACATAAAAATGGATTTAAGTTCTCTTTTTGAATATCTAAATAGCCATTTTCCCATTTCCATGATATGTAGAATCACAAAACCCAAATAGTTATCAAAATAATAGAAATACCTTACATTAATAGAGAATCATTTATCAGTATGGTGTAGAGTTAGCTTTGACATCTAACACAGATTCTACCAGGAATTGATTAAATTAAATGATATAAATAGATCTAAGAGGAACCTTGTACAAATCTCCATGGAAATATTGTGAAAGCTCTGGGAAAAATGGTGATGGGAAGATATCGATAACATATTAACGCTTTAAAATAAATCATTAACATTCACTTTTTTGGAGTCATTATTTGCAGTTATTGTTACGGCCAAAGTAGACGTCTATCTCTCTGAATGTGTTCATTATGATATGATTTTAAAAGTCTTGGTGGATTAGTAGATTTTATCTTCCTGTAAAATTCCTGTTCCTTCAGAAAACATTGTTTGCACTTTAGGATATGTGGATCGGTTTATTTAAATTTTTCTATACTTTTATCTAATTATCTTACATTTCAGATTTATTCTTAGTCTAACAGAAAATCTTGTCATCACTACCCATAACTGATTTAATTCAATCTTTACTAATTGTAAGGTGACAATCATGATGATTCGCTTACACAGGTATCCTTCAAATGTTCATCCACACTGTTGTAGGAAAGCGATTTGGCAGATCATAATACTTTATACTTATAAATCGATCATGTTTTGCAATTGTGACATCACTGTAGTCGACATTTTGAATTAAAACCTGTGATAAATTCCATGGTAATTGCTGATCTGCCTTAATTTTTCGGTTTATGAAGGTATATTTTAACTATAATCATTGATAATGGGGAATGTAGATGTTGTTTAAAATTCAACTGTCACTTTTGTTGTAGCTTTTTACTTTAAAAAATGCTGAGATTCCCATCGGTTTAATTTATTAAGTTTTTTCCCCCATCTTCTGTTTCGTTTTGCCAAGCTATGTTATCCTGCTGCGCTGAATCAATAGTATCATGAATTTGATCATACTATCTCTAAAATACATAGAAGTTCGAATATTTTTGACAAATTATCTCCAGATAGATGAACATCTACCATTTGAAAGCTTATTTCATCTGAAAAGTCTCATTTTAACGTTTTTGAAAAAAAAAATCTAGGACACAGAGAACTTCTATAAAAACATTATCCACTAACAGTATATACATATTAATAGAAAAATATGTTATATATTATTTTATAGTTTAATGTTTACAAAGAGGATTAAAAACATCACTTTTGTTCACAGATGTTTCCATTATTTTGAATACTACCTGTAGGAGTAAATCTTAAGTATAAGATTACTGTGCATCTGAAAATGATTTTCAATTGTCTTAGTGCTATTAACAACATCAAAATATCCATTTATTTGATATAAATTTTTAATACGAAATTTTCTTTTTAAATTTATTGATATTATTTTTTCCAGAAAATAACCACATAAAATTTTATATTTATAAAAAATATTCTAAAATATTTCAACTGAAATATTTTTAATGCATTTACTAATACTCAGTTAGCTCTATTCAATAGATCTAGATGATTTTACCCTTAGCATAAATTGTTTGATAGTTTGATTTATAGAATTTAAATAAGAACTGCTTTATATTTATATAAAATAAAAAATCTGTGGGAGTGCTATTTTTCCATGCAATCAAACTTTTGTTAGATATCTGAATTAAAAATTATTTCGTTACAATAGTTCAATTTGCTATATCCCCTAAAGATTTTATCATTTTATTTAAAATAATTTTGGTATCAATTATTGGTATTAAAGAGTCTTATAATCTTCTCTAATCAGCTTACAAGGAATTATTTTCATACTGTGTGTGAGTTAAATTGTAATTTCCTAAAATTTACCTGAAATGTTTTACTGAACATTCTTATAATAGTATCAATAAACACTGTTCTCTTTTCTAGAAACATTAAACAAAAGAATTAGAATAAAGTATTTATATATTTATATTTTTATTCAGAAAATATAATCTAAATGATTTAACTAAAATCTTTTTAATGATCAATAGAATAGAATCATTTCACTCTGTAGTACATTACGGGTTTAAAAAATAGCTTACATTTGAATCCGCTCGTGTACAGCAGTTGCAGTATTTTCTGTTTCATTTCCCAGTGGTCTGTTTTTGCTTAGACCCGACTAAAAAGTGATAAATTTAATCTACATTTTTTAAACATAACATTGATTGAATTTTAAATGGTGAAAGAAAGAGAGAGAAATTTATATCTTTGAGCTTAAAAATTGTGTGCATCATGTTGGCCAAAAATATGAGGATTAGAAAGGTTATTATATGACTGACATAAATGCATTCAAAATTTAAAGCATAATTTATTGAAAGAGAAAAAATTTGGAATTTGTTGAATTGAAAATGCTTATACACTATCTACCAATGTATATTTAGACACCTGTGATAGAAAAAAAAGTACAATTTATTCATAATAAGTAGTTGATAGATTCTCCAGAAGAGGCAATTTCAGATTTAAACTCAGAAGCATGAATTTCACACGTGATTGGAAGATGAGCAGACTGTAGTGTTTTTTTTTTTCACTCGGTTTGGAGAAGACTTGAGTTAACCAAATTGTAGATAGTTATTTAACTACTTAATTCGGTGCGGTGAACTAATTCAATTCATTGGAATTCTATAGGATTCAAGGTTGGCCTCTGGGCAGGCCAGTCGAATCAGTTAACCCATACCAATCCATGGTGAACTTGACAAATGGTGCTGTTATTCTGGATTTAACAATGATCCAAGCTTTAAAATTTCTACAGTGAAGGAAACACTTAGTGGAGTAGAAATCAGTGTTGAGAATGCTGTGAATTGGGAAGGTATTCAATTTATACCAAGCGAAACATCCAAGACCTTAATTTCTCTTCCACTGAAATTTATTGTAGGCACTATGGATCCTGGCAAAAGGCATTCTCCAAACATTCAATTGACCTGAACTATACTGTCTGACTGGTAAAGATTAAATCTAAATCCATAACTCCAGAATACTTGTTTTCATTCATCTATGGTTCAACTTCGATGTGCCACACACCACTTGAACTAAAAAAAGCTGTTATTGGGTTTATAATGAAAAGATTTTTTTCGGCAGCAGAACTATCGAAATCAAGCAAATGTGGTTCCTTGCGGAGGACATCTATCCAAAACAACAGTCATGGACGCTTGTTGAAAATCTTAGAGTATGAGGAGTCATCGATTTTGTTTTATTTTTTCGAATTTTTTGAACAGAAATTCCTTTATCTTCATTTCTTAATTTCTTAGGCCTGCCATGTAGAAACTCATTCCGGCAAACAAGTAATTTTTATTCTCAAAGCTTTCTCTCAATTTTGGAAATTTAACTCACTAAATGTCACTTAAGGATGATCCATTTCTATGATATATGTCAGTTATGCTTTTCTCGAAGTAAGGCAGATGTGAATTCCTTAAATTCTTGCATGCGATTCATTCTGATATGGTTTCTTACATGACATTTAAATATAGAAAGCATGACATAAATCAGCACCTAAGATATTCATATTACCATGAATGTTCAAATATTTATCAGTAGATAGTGTAGATTGTAAAATCTAAAAACAGGGAATCAATTTTATGTTATAAAGTCATTTTTATAATTTACTTTTGATGACTGTTGGTTTCTATAATAACATAAAGATTGTTGTTTAGTTCATTTTGTCAAGAAAATTACTTAAATCAAGCAAAATATTTTTTTATAAATATCAATTTATTGAAAAATAAAATCAGAACAGGGACTTCTAAAATCAAGGATTCGCTCTTTAAATTGATTTTTTTTAAATTACGTATATTAAGTGTTTAATGTGAACTATTTGCTGATTAAAAATAAAACTCTTAATAAAACTTATTTAACTTTCACAGAATGCCGCTATAGTCATAAATTAAAAAATACGAACAAAATGGCTTATATATTGTGAAATACACTAAACATTTCAAGCAATAATATATATAAAACTAGTTTATTCACCAAATTATTTTGGGAATAGAATTAGAAAGAGCTTCACAAAATCGAAGGAAAGTTTTATTATGAGTTTACTCTTCAGTTAAGTAAAAACATAAGACACGTTTCTTTTCAGAATTTTGTTCACAAAATTGGTAACTAACGTGTACATTTGTTTGACAAAAATCAATTATTTTTATTTCCTTGTTTCCAAAATTGTTGTCCTTCCAAAAACTCTTGGTTTAGAAAAATATATGTGGCAATATATCTCCTATTTTGTTTCCCCACAGTTCAATATTTTAAACAAATAATGAATTTTTTTTTTCAATTTCTGAAAAATCAATACAAGAGGAAAAATATGAATGAAGTCTTTAATCACAACTTAAGTAACAAAGCAATGGGGAAAATTTGTTGTTCAGTTGGTTACTGCTGATACCAAAGCAAATAAACAAGTGCAGTAGAGCTAAAAGATGAGGCAAAAACCCTTAAAAAAACAATGCAATTTGGATTTTCGAATAAAATTGTTCAAATATTATACCATGAATATATAAATTAATGGTTGAATCAGATATTATGCTATCAGAAAAACAATGTATGTATTGGGTTAAGGGAAAAGGCTGTGAATTTTAAGCATTCTAGATATGAAACTTCTTATCAAATTATCGCTGATTAAAATAATTTTAGTAAGCTGGAGAATAGAATTTATCCCATCGATTTATATAATCTATTAAAAATATCTCTGCCTAAATTTCAAGCAGCCAGTTGCTCGATATATAAATTAGAGAGATCTCGATCAAAAATATGTGTGTGTACTTATGTTTGTAAAAATTATAGAATAATTTGTACCTTCAAATAACATTATTACATAAATACATTGTAATTTATCTATGTATATTTTTCTGCTGAAATACACATTTTTATCTACATTTGCTTACTAGATTACTTGATAAAAATATTATTTGAAAAAATATGTTTAATTATTTCGTAATAAACGTCAAACACTTCTATTTTAATGATGTTCCTGGAATCAATATTTATTGCATGTATCGTTGAATACATATAAGCACGCAATCATATTCTAACATATGTCATAAATATTAAGCCAGTTTTATTTATCACGGTGATAATTCCTCTATCAGATTTCCTCAAAGCATGAAAAGGATAAAAAAGGGAATAAAATTGCAAAAAGATCTTGTGAAAAGTGTGTTGTCAAGATTTTCTTCTCCTCGACAATTCTTTTTCTGAGATTTGGGTTTCGCCAATTGATGTTCATAATGGTTGTCTTTTAGAGTTTTATTTCTTCATCCATGGCTGGGGATATTAATGACGACATCTCGTTTGTGCTTAAAGCTATAAAGATTTGACGGAATGGAGTATTGATTTCAAACAATTGTAAATAATGGCTTTTATTTAAATATAAATACATTTCTGAACATGTCCATAAAGAGGTAATCAAAATTTTTCTCCATTTGATTAAATTTGGACAGTCAAATAAATTACTTTCATATGTATATTTGTATTTGGATAGAGAACAGGCAAAAAAGGGTTTTCATAAATTTGTTTTTTGATGATCTTAGATTTTGTAAATGGTAGTTAAAGATTAAGCAGAAACATCTATCCATTCTCCTGAGAGCAGTGGAATATTTAAAATAAACGAAAATAAAAATGTATTTTAAATGTATCAAAGGAAAGATGCACAAATCATTTGCAATAACCCTGAAGAGAATCAAATGAATTCTAAAAATGTAATCTGTAATATTTCTTCAGTTTTTAGAAAAGTATCTAATTTTTTGTTGTATTTTAGAAAAGTATTTAATATTTTTTAAATAATTTTATTTTATTTAACTATACCAATTAATTATATATGAGACCTTTCAGTATAAAATTTATTTGTTTGTGCGAAAATATAATTTAAGGTTTTCATGCTTATTAAATTGTTATATAAATTTAAAAAATATAAAATTTTATCATTAGAGTCAGAATTTAAATTCCAAATTAATTTACACTTTACAATAACTATGCAGTTTTTAAGAAATGTCAAAAGTGTATTGAAGTTACCTTACTGTATTCTTTTTATAACTCTTGCTATAATAATATTTTTATCCCGAGATATGTTGCATAAATACAGTTTTCTTACATTTCAAGAATAACAAGAAATAAAAATAGAAAAATATGATTACAAAAAAAAATGCTCAGTTTAAACAAAATCTTTTTATATTTCTTAAAATATTACGCATTTGAGCACCTCATAGTAATAATCTATACATCTAATTGATAAAAAGTAATTGTTATTCTAATGAATACATTAACTCTAAACACATTTACAAGTGAATTACCTTTTCCGATGCAAATCAAGAAACAGTTTGATGTGTAAATTGAGAAGTGGCATGAATAAATTCGCAGATAAGTAAAGAAATATAGGTATTAAGTATTTTAATAATATATGAGAAAACCCAATATGTCTTTAAATCATTGTGAAAAAAACTTATTTTTCAATAATTTACTACAGAAATGTTTTCATTGTTGAAATTCTATAACTGTTTTCAATAAGTTTATTCTTCACATAAAGAAATAAACAACAAATCCTTAATTCTAAAAGAAACTACCAAGAATTTTGAAAATCTTCATCTTTTGTATTTTACTTTTGCAGACCAGTGAGAAATAAAGTTTCCTTTTGTAAGCTAAATAATTAAATTATAAATTAATATACAAAATGAAACACTTACAATCAATAAATTATCAAATTATTGTATTCTGAGAAAATATAGATAGCATGCAAAATACAGTAAGAAAATATTATTTAACACAAGCATCTTTTTATTTCAAAATTTCAACAAAGAAAGAAATCAACAGAATATACTGTAATATATATACTTCATAATATATTGATTTCAATATCAATAATATTACTAATAGCGATTTATCTAAGAGTATTACTGTTAGTACTTTTTTTATTTAAACAGTAACTAATAAATAACAATTTCACGGAAATGACATTATAATAGAAAGAGACATTTTTAATGAGAATAGCACTACATAATTTTATGAGACAGATTTTAAAAAAAAATGTAAATGTATTTATAATTAGTGAATAATTTAAGAAAATTTTTTAAATGCTATTAATCCAGGCAAACGTTTCTAGGTAACAATTAAGAAGAACAAAGCTAAAAAATTAAGCAAGATAATTGCTTAATTTTTAATAAACTGAAATAAAATAAACTGAAATAAACATTTCATAGAAATGATATCAAAGAAAATAAAACGCTTACTTGTAGTAAAATAATTCATGTTGTCAAAAAAGGATAAAATTCATATTCAGTGATAAAAACATGTTCTCCTAACCTTTTTGGCATCTATGTACTTGTAAATTTATAGATAAATTATCAAGTTTTCTATAAAGAATATAAAGTAAATGAAATAAAAATATTGAAGAAAATTTAAGAGAAGAATTGAAAATACATATTTGATTTTTTATGGAAATGGAATGACAAAATATGTATTATTTAAATATAATATTAACCTTAAAAAATTTTAAAAATAGAAAATAAAAGAGTTAATTACCATGGAAAGGTAATTCCATTTTGAAGATTAAAAATCTACAGTTATGAACAATTCAGGAGATAATATTGAAATAAAATTTCTAAAAATCTTTGTCAAATATTGTTCACAGTGGAATCCAAGAATATTTCATAATTTCATCTTAAGCTGTGATATATTGTTTAAAAAAAAAGAGAACAAAAACTTTAATTAAGAAATCAATGATAAATATTTGTTGCTTTTAAACTAGTTTGAAAAATGCTCTAACACTTTCAATAGGATTTATAACTATTTTAATGAAGTATTAATCAAATTTAAAATCTGAATATAACATTACATATATATTTGTATGTCTCACTAACTTTAGAGTAATCACACTTTTTGGCAATATAAGAGCTGGAATTATATTTATATCTTAGTGAAGGAAGTGCCATATAAGTATGCCACATTTCTCAGTTTTGAAGGAGACCCCAACTAGAATACTCTATACTTTGTCATTCTCTCACAGTATCATTTCTGTTACCACAATGTAATCCAGCTGATCTTATTGAACACCAGAGATATTCGTCTGAGTTGATCTTCCGATTGCGAAAACAATGCATTTGCTACCCAGACTAGTATAAATGCCGTATTTATAATATAAACAATTTAATTCATTAATTAGAAACAGTGCAATAGAATTTCACACTGTTTTTACGCTTTCTTTTAAAATATTATGGTATTATGATACAATTATTTTAAAAAATATATGAAATATATAAAACATATTCACAGACCAAAATTATATTTTTTTCCTAGCAGTTTCGATTAAATAATTTATGTTCATTATTTACACATATTTTAATCTGCTTAAGTCATATCAAATT
Source organism: Latrodectus geometricus (assembly GCA_026290005.1). Classification (NCBI taxonomy): domain Eukaryota; kingdom Metazoa; phylum Arthropoda; class Arachnida; order Araneae; family Theridiidae; genus Latrodectus; species Latrodectus geometricus. The sequence goes on along the minus strand of JAPDSC010015616.1, from coordinate 1,241 downwards.
AGATTTTATAGGGAAAATGTTTATGATTGATTATGACGCTATTATAAAAATCAAAAGAATAAAATTATATAAAAACTAGATATTACCAAAATATATATAATATTATTAGAAATATAAGGTTAAGAATTATAATATGAATGTTACAAAGCTTGGAAGTCCTTGAAAAATAAAAAATTTTTGCTCAAAATTCAGCTCAAATAAAATCAAAATTCAGTTTAATGTACAAAAATACTTCAGTTTTTTTTTTTTTTTTGATAAACTTGTGAAATGCTATTCTCTTGTATTTTTTATTAAATATTTTAATAACATGCAAGAATAGTAAATTAGTGTGTAATAAAATAAAAGTTATATATATATATATATATATATATATATATATATATATATATTGCTGCTATATATAGTTACTTACATTTTCATAGGAAAATATACTTACGATCAATTCTAAGGCTCATTTTTGAATTTCTTTATTCCATAAAAAGTAAAACACAGAAAAAATAGATTTTATAATATAAACCACAGTTATTAAATTATTAACTTTGTAACCTATTTGTCGTGTAATATATAGCACAAAACACATTCCTAATAAAAATCACATTTATTAAATATAGATATTTCATCGCTTAAAGTTCAGAACAACTTTCTTTGCTTGTATCTTATGAGCTCTTATGAACTCAAACAAAAGTTGATCCATACAGTTCATGATATTTTTGTTCTGTATAATCCAAGAAAGTAAAAGTGGAGGAAAAAGCAAATACGTTTTTCTCTTTTCCTCATATATCTTAATTTTTCTTTCGATGAAGAAGATTGAATTTCTATCAGTATTAAGTATTTTGCTTGGGGGTTTACAGAACAATTTCTATAAGATCCTCAATATTTTTTATCATGCTCAATGAAAATTATACTGTGTAAATTACAATAACGTGATGTTCATCAAATAAAAAAAACGATGCAGATAAAGATTTTAATTTAAATTTTTAGTTTTTCTATTAACAGCCAAAGATAAAGTATACTTTGTCTTTTATTTTATTTTAACATTTTTGAATTCATAGAGATAGTTACTGTAAATTGGATTATTTTGAAAAATAACACAAGCTCTTTAAGAAAATATTGTTTCGACATTTTTAATAGCCACTTCGATTAATTTAAATCATTTTTTGTAGTCGGGAAATATTTAGATTCCCAAATCTGTATCTGAGAAAAAATTCCTTTTTTGTGAAACATTTTTTTACAAATTCTTA
>JAPDSC010015604.1:0-18612 GCA_026290005.1 Latrodectus geometricus | reverse complement strand
TTTGTAGTTCCCTATTTAGAGCTCTGCATCAAAGTTTGTGCGAAGCGGACTTATTGATCGTGCAAAAGCCGAATACAGACCGTCAAAAAAACTACTCCGACAATTGTTGCAGAAATATACATCCTCAAAAATGTGAAACGTAATACTTTCACAAGTTCACGAATTGTTTCCTGACACATCCATATTCCTCAATCTAGCATCTGGAACATTCGACATGACGAACGACCGCATCCCTTTAATCTACACCGTGGCCAGGCATTGGAACGAGAGATAACAGCAAGCATGTTGCATTTGTACAGTAGTTTTTACAAGAGAGTGCTATCGATGGAAATTTCGCAGCAAGTGTTCTCTTTACTGATAAAGCTACGTTGTCACTAAAGGGTGCGATGAATGTTCATAAACCTGAATCACTAGAACAGGGGTGGCCAAACTTTTGGGATCCGGGGTCTACTCTACATTTAAAAAATCGAAGGTGGTCAACCAATGACAGAGTTAAAGTAACGAATATATTTATTTTCGGTAACAAGAAAATATAGTAAATTATGTAATTTTTCTAAAAAAAATTAATATTAATTTTTACAAAATAAAAATTTACAGACAAAAATAATCAAAGTATTCATACGTCAAAAACTGACCATCCTATTCACTTCGTTTAGTTGAAATTTGGCACTGTATATCTGCAACAAGTTTACCATATTGTGACTAGTACGAGCTTATTGCAATGCATAAACAGGAAATTAAATGTTCATCTGTTAAATGCGACCAATTTTTGTTTTTTGTTCATGATTGAAAAAGCAGATTTGCAAAGATACCTCAATCCAAAGTAGGATTTCAAATACAAAATCAATTTGTATATATTTGGAAACGTTTCCTCAGAAATTAATTTCCAAAAATCGGTATCGTTAAATATGCTCTGGATTTAAGAAATATATCACATCTTAATTTAATAATTTCTTCCTCGACCGTGACTGATGAGATATCTATTAAATGTCTTATTTTTTCAGATACTCAATCAATGTTGACATTTTGATTAAATGGAAATATCATAAAATTTGAGTATTTCTTTCAACCTAATTAAATCAGCGAATCTTCTTTCAAATACTTCAATTAAAACAAGTAAGTATCAAGTGAAATCTTCGAAGTCTCGGTTTGGATTATGGATGCACTCTTCCTCCATGTTTTTGAAATTTCTCAATTCATGTTTTCTTAATTGAGATGCACACCTTTTTATAGTTTCTTTGAATGTTTTAACCGCGCTCATCATGTCCGTTTTCGGTTTTAAATCGTAAACCTTTCATCATAAATCTTTAAATCGTAAATCTTTGCGCAGTTTGTTTTGGGTTTTGCGTAGACTGTAGTAAATTTTTATATTAAATAATTCATTGATTCTACGTCATAAGTCATGAATTAAATTGTTAATATCCGAGTTCATTATCGGGGTGGTCACATGGACTACCTAAAATGTTTTCTCGGTCTACCAGTCAACCACAGTCGACTTCTTGACCACCCCTGCCCAAGACAGATAAAAATTCACATAATACATACATGCATGACTCGCAAAAAAAATTTAACATTTGGACTGGCATTGTAAGAGACAGTTTACTCGGCCCTTACATACTGCCTTCAAGACTTAATGATTCACGTATCTTGCAAGAGGTTCACAAGAATTGTCGTGAGTTATTCCTGTGTCTATTTGTCATCACATTCGATTTCAGCTCAACGGAATTCCCGCGCATTTCAGCAAATGAATCTGAACACATCTGCAAGTCACTTATGCTTGCTGATGGATTGGTTGAGAAGGAAACATTGCTTGTCAACCACGATCATCCGATTTGTCTCCGCGAGATTTTTCATGGGGCTTTATGAAATTTATTTATTTTATTTACTTATTTACGAAATACGAAATTTAATTATTTACTTATTTTCGAAATACTTTTTCTTCGCTGAAGTTAATTGCAAGAATCATTGCATCAGCAGGATATGTTCAATATACATCCGGTATGTTTGAGAATGTGCGCAATTTCAATCAGCGTAGATATAATGCGTATCTCCAGCTATCAGGCAACTATTTTGAGAAAAAAAACTACTGTGTAAATAAAATGTTAACTAATTATTTTTGTACCTTGTCCTTGTTTTAATATCTGTACCCGTCAGTGACCCCAGATGGCGTTAGCGACTCTAATTTCTTATGTTATTTCTTTTTCTTGCTGTATGTCTGCTGTTGCTGTTTGCCTTTTCCTTTTGGGAAAACTTTCTGAATCACCTAGTATATGAAAATATTAATAACACATTTCATTACTACCCTTGCGTTGAAATAAGAAAGAATACGAGAATTATTACATTATATGTATTTCAAAGTTTATCAAAGATAATAACAAATTTATCTAATACAATATTCTTCCTCAAATAAAATGGTCAGAAAACATTGATGCAATCTCAGACTTAATACAAATAGTTCAATCACTATTTGAAAATGAAGAAAATATTTATAGGAATCTAATAGCTAAAACATTTAAAAAAGTTCATTACTTTTAAATTATTAGAAACTGAATTATCAAATTAATTAAAATTATTACTTACAAACTTATAATTTGTAATATTTATAGACGTATTTCTCTTTTATTTATACTTACTGCATTCTTGTTATTTATTTATATCATATTATAGAACTATTTGAGAAGAATTAAATCCATGAAATTTAATACAAATCTTTAAAAAATTAAATGCAAATTAAAATTACAAAAACAATTTTAAGTATAGTGATAAAAACTATAATAAATTAATAATTTTATAAACTTAATTTTTGAGACAATAAATTGAAATAAATGTTTATCCATAATCATAATTTATGTATTATATTTCCTTTAGTGATAACTCTAATGTATTAGAAAAAAATACTTCATCATAAAATCTAGCTAATAAAAGCAAATGCAATAAACAAAATTTATACAGCGGTTCAAATAACATACAAAGAAAAATGAGAGTTTAACTAATGTTTCATGCCAACGTTCTCTTTAAAACAAAGTTTAATTATCTAGTTATGAGTCATATGGGGCTAAAATTTTTCTTTTGTTTCTTTTCAAAGAGACTTTCAACCATAACAATTATTTAAGAATATGTAATAAAAAGTTACAACTTGTTATTTATTAGGAGTAATAAAACAGAAAATACTTTTACTCAATTTAAACCGGATAAACAACATAAAAACCGTTCATTAAAATCCATTTTTATTTTATAGCAAATAAATTATTCTTTTGTATTAAAATTTTAAAGTAATAATTTTTTTAAAAAATATATATTTTTAATTGAGTATACGTAAAACTAAATGTACACAAGAATTAAATACAAAATACTTTCAATAACTATGAAATTAAATATCACCAAAGTATTTCTAATGGTTGTAATAATTGTGTGTATTAATTACATTTAAATTTGCTTCTGGTATTATATTTTTATAACTGAAAAAATTAAAATTGTATGTAATTAAATAAGATTTCTGGCACTTCATACTCTACTTTGAGTATCAAATAAAGGTTCAAATATTTAAATTTAATTTTGTACCTAAATGAGAATCCCAGTTCCAATAAAATACTATTTTAATGCTTAAATACTATATAATAGATAATCTAACAGATACTGTCTTGAACGCAGCTGAAAATTATTTAATACCCTAAATGTTTACAGATTAAAAGATGATAATCTCAAACTCAAGCAACCAGGTATTTTTTCCCTTTCGGTCTTATAGAAACTTTGACATCATGTAAAAAATGGCTTTCTTTCATGAAAATTATTTTGACATTTAAATAAAGAAAAATTTATTAATTGTATTAGATACTTAAGGAACATCAAAAGAAGTTTTTAGCTAATTTCTGAACACAAATATAAAAATGCATCAAATGATGTTTTAATCAAATTTATTAATATGTTATTGTATAAACATTCATTACGATGAATTAAGTTGAATACATTTTAAAAATGATTAACTTATAATTTGGATTTATATTTAACTTATATTATATTTACTTTACATTTCTCTGTATTCATTTGAATAATATCTTAATTTTTGAGTTTAAATCAACTTCACATTTTTTGCACTTCATCCAACACTTAATTAACACTTACAATTATAAAATAAAATTAAATTTTGAATTTAATTTACAATTATAAATATTTATAATTAAGTAGTCACTTTACAATTACTACTATGATGTTTATATTAACATCTGACATAAATATTGGACAATCACGTGGAAATAGAATTAATAATAATGTAAATTTGGATCCAAATCCTGTTGGTAAATGTGGATTATTGTTGAGAAACATTAGCATCCATTCGATTAAAAACCAAGCTATAAGGTATTAAGTGAGAAGTTTTATAAATGTTGAACTTACATTCACACAACCAGGACTTTAATTCAATGCCTGTTAATTAAAGTAAGAATAGTCTACTTGTAAAATATTAAGATAAAATACAAATTATTTAAAAATTATTAAACGCTTTATACAATCAAATAAAATACGAACATCTATTTAGATAATATCACACAAAATAATTTAAAAAATCTATTATAACTGTAAACAAAATTCTGATTAATCATGTTTTCATATTCATAACAAAGAAGCAACTGTTAGAAACTTGATTTCAAAATTTGAACTTCATGAAGAATACTTAAGAATAAAATTTCCTCAGTAAGAATTTAACACATTTAAATGTAAAAGTTTAACTGAATCAACTGAATTTTTAAATTTTATAAAAAATTGCACTTTTTATAAATATACCTTTAATGGAAGATAATAAATATTTTTATTATTTCATCGATTTAACTTGCATACTAAAAAAGCTAATGTATATTAAGAATTAAATATTTAAATAAAATAATAAATTTTATTACAAAAAATTAAAAGACAGTAAGAATATTCCTTTAAAATAAATCAATATTTTTAAGAACTCTAATATCATTTTAATGATGTGATATACTTTAAAATCATTTTTTAAATTTAATTTTGTGATTATCTATATAATTTCTCATTAAATCTCACAATGAATTTCTAAATCATATTTTTTAAAATTTTAAAACATGATTTTAAAATTTTAAAACATATGATTTTAAAATAACTGATTATATAATTTAATTCTTAAAAAAATAAATGAAACGGAAACATAAAAACAAAAAAATGCTTATAAAGTTAAATATTTTGATAAAAATATGAAAATTCTTTCTTTTTACAATGCATGCAATTACTTAATTATTAGTTTATATGAGGAAGAAAGAAATGAAGCCCGTTTTGAATTACATTATGCTACAAATATTCACTTAATATTTTTAAATTTAAATGTAAAATTTTAGCAAACATTTAATAACCCATGATATTTTTAGAAGTAATATTGAATATTGTAAAAAAATCCTATCAAAATATTTTTTCATAAACACTGTTTTATTAGTTAGGAATTTAGTAGTTATGAATATATTAATTATGAATTAGTCATGAATTTAGCAAACGGGCACAAATACAGATAAATGCAGCAAGAAACCATTCATTGTTTGCTATTTTTCTAGCTTATTACCTTCACCATCAAGTAGTATGTGATTTAAAACAGATTCTAATTAATAATTTATTTAAAATATAACTTATAAATTCAATACTAAAATTTTTTATATAAATATTAAAATATGAGTGAACAATCTATGACACATGTTCAAGATTCAACACGCAGTAAAATTCTCTTAAACTCGATTTTGTGTCTGTACAATGTTTTGTAGAATAGAGGACAGATAAATTTTCGTATTAAAATTTTAATTTTTATGGAATGATATTGAAAAAATACTTACAGTTTAGTGTTTTTTTAATTTTAATAAATATTTTTGTAAAATGCATACTATATGTAAGATATTAATTTTTTATTTATGTTGATAGAATAATTTAATACTATTTACTTTTAGATAAATGAGTATATTTAAATGAGACACAAAAATAAATATTATATAAAAAAAATAAAAAACTTAAATAATATATAATAAAATAAATTTGATATTTTTATATTTCTTAACTATGCATATATAGCTGAAAAAATTTAATTTTTAAAATATTTCCTACTTTTCAGAAACTTGAGTCATGTAGACTGGTTTGAAGCACGATAAATGCAAGGTTGCCAACTTCTGTTTCAAAATGTTTTTGTGTTTGTTTTAAGCACTAATTTAATTTAAGTAAACTAACATGAAATGGATTTATTAATAAAAATAAATAGGTAAATAAAAAATTTATATTATTTAACTATTTATTCTTATTAGAAAGAAGAATTTTGATGAAACATAAATAGAGGTAAATAAAAAACTCTAAGGAATACAGTTTTTCAAATCAGTCAAATCAAATCATTTTTACATATTTTCTTGGTTTTTATAAATAATTTTTCGATATTTTTAGTGTCTTCCACATTATTTTCATTCTTGATATAATTGTTGATAATTCTAACAACATCAATAAATATTTGCAAAAAAAGATGAAAGTAAAAAAAATGCATAATTTATTACATTTGAAATCACATGATTATTTAGAATGATAAAATAATTTACTTTACAAAAACACAATGAAGGTAGAATGATTTTTTGTAATAATAATAAAAAATTAAATAAATAAAAATTTTTAATTTAAAAATCATATTAATTTCCTTATTATTTACAAATATTTCAATCATTAATTAAAGTAAATAAGTTACTTTATTTAATTTAAATGAATGAATTTTTATTTTATTATACATTTTATATCATGTTTATGTAAGAATTTAAAAAATAGACAATCTGATAATTTCAAATATGTAGAAATTATGATTTCGGAAATATTAGTAATAAAAGCCACAATTATTAATTATATGTTTCTCGGCATCAAACGAAAACATTTCATACAAAACTTTATTTCATTACAATTTTAACTAACCATTGGGGATATCTCACACTTTTATAGAGTTAATAGGTATTCGTTATTTGCAAACTATTCATTGACAGATGTAATTAAATTTACATTAATTGAATAGAAATAATTAAATATTCCTGTGCTTCTAATAATGAGAAGAATTACTATTCAGGGAAAGGGAGTTTAACTCCCTAAATTGCTTAATGTCATTTCCACTAATATGTAAGAATACTTACTCAACAGAAATAAAAATAAAATTTTCTTAAACTTTGTACTTTATAATTATTTGCAGTTTTTGAAATTTTATATAAAATTCAGTAATTTATTTTCCCTTTCAATAATAATTAAAGAAGTATTTATGTTTTAAAGATCTTAAATTGGAAAAGTAAAATTTATATATATTATTATAAATATATACTGAATTTAAATATATAAAATTAATATATATAAATTCAATATTTGTATTTACTGAGTAAATACAAATTTCTTGCAGCTGATAGAGATAAATTATTTTTTATAAATTTTAGAATAAACTAATATTTTATTACTATCAAATGTTGATACATAATAATATTTTCATTTATTAAAAATTATCCAATAAGTTTTCTGAAATATTCTTTAGAATAAACATGAAATTGATTATTTTAATGGGTCTTTTTTTTCAATTTTATGAAATTTAACTACGTTACACTATTTGTTTTATTTAAATATTGTGTTAGCCACACTACTTTTATACATTTTTTATTAAAAAATAACATAATATGAAGAAATAAAAATTTCAGTATAATTTTTTAAAATTTTTCTGTTAAAGATTAGTTGTTCAAGATGAACAATTAATCTTAAACTGAAATATTTCCAATAAAATATTTTAAAAAAATTTCAGTTTTCCTTAGTTTGTAAAAGTATAATTTTTATTACTTAAAAGTAAAACAGCATTTATTAATAAGGATTACAAATAATCATCTATTTTAAGTAAACAATATATACCCATGCCTGGTGCTATATGACATTTATTAAGATAAAACACCTATGAATGAGGTATAATGGAGTTCAGTGACCAACGTCAATATCGTGATCGTGGTCCATAATATCCCTTATATCCCCATCACGCGGTTACAGTGAAACAAGGGACCCCCGAGGCTCACCCCTGAAACTCATTTTATCGATCACGGTAAGATAAAAGATTGAAAAGAAGTGAAAACATGATGTATATTAAATACGCATATTTAAAATATATACATAAACTAAAATGCTCAAATTATTAAAAATAAGGCAGTATTTTTTTTTCAAAGAAATATCAATCCGAAATTTACGTTATTTTTTTACATTACGAAAGTATATGCTTTTCAAAAGAAAATTAAAACTTTCATATCCGTTTCGAACATAGATCAACTATTAATTTTTGTTAGATTGTTCTCTTAAAATTTTGTAATAATTTTTTATATTTGTAAATATCTTTGCTGTTACTATTGCTTAAATGAATATAATTTCTTATAAATCTCTATAATTTCTTATGTTAATTAAACAATCAGTAATTATTTAAGTGTAAAAACAGGTGATTTTACTACAGCTATTTTGTTATTTATTCTATTTTTTCATTAGAAAATCTAGTAATATAAACTACATAATACAGTGAAATGAAAATAATTCTTGTCAAATGCCAAAGGAATAAGGAAAAAATTAAATAATTATGGAACTTTATATGTTTTCTTTGCTAATGCATAATTGATTAATGGTAATCTTGGTTACTAATATATAATTAGTTAATGGTAATCTTGGTTACTAGTTCATAATGGTAATCTTAGTTATTATATATAATTGATTAATGGTAATCTTGATTACTAATTACTGCTTAATTGTAATCTTGGTTACTGATACAAAATTGGTCAATGATAATCTTGGTTATCAATATATAATAGGTTAATGGTAATCTTGGTAACTAAAACATAATTGGTTAATGGTAATCTTGGTTACTAAAACATAATTGGTTAATGGTAATCTTGGTTACTAAAACATAATTGGTTAATGGTAATCTTGGTTACTAATATGTAATGGGTTAATGGTAATCTGGTTACTAGTACATAACTGGTTAATGGTAATATTGGTTATTAATATATAACCAATTAATGCTAATCTTGATTATTAATGGATAATTGGTTAATGATAATCTCAGTTACTAACATATAATTGGTAACTGATGCAGTCATAATATAGATTTTTTTACCATTGATCGGAAAGCAATGTTCGAACGAATCTTTTATTTTTAAAATGAAATAATAAACCTAATGTGGTCAATAATTATACATAATGAATTACATAGATGGTCTAATAAGGGATTTCTCAACTGAACGTTTTTTTTTATCTTGACCTTCCACAATTATCGTCACTGGAGAAGTAATAAAATTTCATCTTGTCTGTCAAATAACAAAATATCATAAAAATATAGGGAATTATCACATTACAGAATAGAACAAATTATTTCGCGATGCATAAGTTGATAATTTAACTAGGCACATCTTATTTCTTAAATTTTAAATTATATTGGTTTTGCATAGTTTTAGGTAAACATTACATAGATTTCCATTCATGTGAAAATTCTAAATTTCTCAAAAAATTCTCTCTAGAAATAGAAAAACTAATGTATTCGATTGGGAATTTAAATTCTATCCTGGAATTTTCCTCAAACATTCTGAAGATATATTCGAAATGGCCTGAAGAATAAAATGACACCAAAAAAGAACAGGATCTCTTCCATAATCTTGAGTGTGTAGATTCATGATGAAGAAAATAAAGTTCTGCATTTATTTGTAATGTTACAGTTTATTCCTTTGCATATTAAGAGGCTATTTTTTAGGAAGGAAAGCATATTTTCATTTATGTTTACTCATTATGATAACAAACTAAAAACTGACATTTTTAAATTATTGTAACATCAATGTGATAAATTATTCGATTCAAATACTTATATCGAAATCAAAAAGGCTGTTCCTATGCTTAAGCTTGTTTTCCGATACCCAAAATCACATGATAAAGAATGGATTGTGTTTGTTTCTTCCCAATCACTTTCTCTTTTTCCAGTTTAAGATTCTTCAAAAAAATAAGAAAAGCAATTCGCAACAAGAAGCATCCCTGCCGGGATTCGAGCCCGGAACCTTTGGATTAGAAGTGCAACGCGCTATCCACTGCTCTACAAGGACGGCGTAAGCCTCGCGAATGATAATGTTACCTAATAATTTAATAGTTATATGGGTAACATTAAAAATCAAGTACAGATTTTCCAATAAAATCCAACGCTTCCAATTAGATTCTGAATGAAATCTATGTTTCATCTTTCATATTTATAAGCACATAATTCTTTAGTAATTTGATAAATGCTCCTATTTAAATATTAATATACAAAATATAATAGTCAGATGTTGAATAGTGGTTGTGATGGTGATTATCGTCTTGCCATAACAAGAATTGAAAATGTAAAAGTAATTTTGAATCTACTTTTTGAATATTAAAATTTAAGATTTCTTGAATACAATCAAATAATATATTTTCTTAATGAGATTTGTATTTAATATTTCATGCTTAACATAAAATAAATTTTTCTTTTACACAATAAATTTGATTTTTTTTAAATAGAGTTCCTTCATAGCTAAGAACACAGAAAAATTATATATCCTAATGAATTTACTTTTAAACATTTTATCAAACATATAAGACATTTTATATTTTTTTGTGTAAGCTATTTAAACAAATGAGAAATTTATCATAAATAAAATTACAAATTATTACCTATGCAGATAAAATTGCAGATTATTTAATTCAAAGAACTAATTATTCTTGCAAATTGGCTACTTTTAATATAAGTGAAGTTCGTTTACTTTTGTTAATTGTTTATTTTTCTATCAAGAAAAAATATATTTTTTGAATTTCTTCTCTTCAAGATTATTAATAACTTTTATCTTCAAATACTCATTTTTTCTACATGTACAATTTTCTACAGTATAATTTGTTTTTTGTTGAAAGATTACTAATTATCTCAAAGTCCAAAAAAATTAAGCCATTGTTACTACTGTGATAATCAGTTAAATCTACCACCACTTAGAGTAATGATAATAATATGTAGCCATGCAAATTGGAATTTAATTTTAAAAATTATTTTACTTTTTAAATCATTATGCTTTTTGAATATTAACATTAATTCTGTGACTTGTAAGACTTTAAAAAAATGTTTTTTGTTTTAGCTTTTCTCTGCATAACATCTTCAACAAAATTAACATAATTTACTCCAGCTCGTTTCGAACGATCATTCCCTGGAGTCAGAAACGTACCTCACCGCAAAAATAATTGCGAATTCCATCAAACAAAAGAAAAAAGTATTTTTCCGGCAGTAATTTTTACGAGACTTATGCTAAAATTGTTAACGGTATCGAAATTTCTGAGAATTATGAAGGAGCAATAGTAAAATAAAATGGAAAAGTGGAAAAAAAAGCAAGAAAATGGTTTAAAAAAAATTATAACAATAACTAAATAATAACTACGTTGGCGGGCCCTTTCACTCCTATTGGTTAAGCAAAATGCATGACGCACATTGCGCACGCATGTCTGGTTGACGCCTACACCCCCCTTCCTATCGCACCTGGGCGCAACCTTCTGTATTTCTCTCCTATTCGATATCATCTTCGACAATTGCGCGCTTATCTTTTCGCATCGCTGAGAGCCCGGCAGATAACAGCAAAAAACAAAATCCCCGAAAGAATATTTTTCCGTTTCATTTGAAAATTTGAAGAAAATTTGTTAAGATGTCCCTGTTGATGAATACTTTAATTTTTCTGGTCATTGGACTGGCTAAAGGGGCGCACCTGATAGATTTTTCTAACGTGTTGCACCGAAATTTGGGGAACGTTAAAAGAGAAGGTAAGTTTTAACAATTTAGACATCATTTTAATTTCCTTTTATTATGAATTGATGAATTATATAATTGTATAAAATATTACTTTAATGTTGTCAATCATTTATACGCAAGCATTGCCAGCATATAAGTGAATGAATCCCGCTATAGATACTAACATAATTTAGTAACCTAAAAATGATGCGTCATGTGAATTAGACAATGTATTGTGAATTCCCATTATATAATAACATTTGAATTTAAATCATTTTTTAATAATAGTGGTATTATCTTCAGCCTATTTAGCTTACAACTTTAAAATATGTAGCAGAAAAAAATATCGAAATCCTGCATTTTTAAATTATGAAATACTAAAGAGAACAGAAGTCAGTATCTAAATCAAATTAAAACATACTTGTGAACATTTCTTACAATAAAAAGAATTGTTTTAAGAATACTTTTAATTTTAAATAAAGTCTTTAACTTCCGATAGACAGTTTTAATGAATAAAAAAATATTTCCATCGAGGAAATTAGCACTATATTTCTGCAAATGACATTTTTCAAGAATAAAAAAAAATCTAAAATATTTGAAGAATTATAATTGTTTAAAAAATTATATAAATATGAATTGCTTTATGCTTTTGAAAATAATTAAAAGTTTCCTTTATAGTTTTTCATTTTTCTTAATAATCATTTTTTATATAAAAATTATTTGAAATAACTGAAATGACTTTTAAAAAGAACTGAAATAACATTTTGTTCATAAATTTAATAGTTTCAATCAATTATGGAAATCATGAAATTTTTTTCGGGGGGGGGGGATTCAAATTTCAATTTCTTCTAAAATTGTTTTTTTAAATATAGCTTTTAACAAAAATTTTATAAAATTTTTTTGTGTTTCACTCATAGAAACATCATTTATTCGCTTGAAATTTTTGCAAAGGTTTATTTTCGGGGTGTGCGATAAATTAGGATTTCGAACATTTTTCTTCTTTTGTACATATTTTTTTTTAATTATTTATATCTATACAAATCATAAAAACTTTTGAGGCTTATAATTTACTGCTGTCTTTTTAAATTTTGAAATACAATTTTTCACAGGAATAATAGAATGAATCTGTGAAAATTCATTGTTAAAAAAAACAAAGTTTGAATTTGATTACAAAAGTGACAAATTTTTAGTCTCTAAAATGATTTTTGTTTCAAAATTATTTAAATTGATTAAAAATTAATGCTTTAACTTCTATTAAGGATCATAAAATATATTATTTCCGTTACCCACAGGATTATTTCACAAAAATACAAAATTTCTAAAATTGTATTTTGCCTATAATTATCTAATTATTAAACAATTGATTTTACTTTGAATCAACATTAAAAATTGTTAACTAAGATTCAAATTTAAAACAATGGATGAGTCATTTCTTTTGCAAAATAGTTGACGATAAATAAATTGAATAAATAGATCTCAAGGTCGATCTTTTTAATTTAGGATATTTTAATGAGTATAAAGGACTTTACTTTCTACTTTTTATCATATTATAATAAATAAAAGCAAAATTTTTACACCTAATTTTATTTAACTTAAGGGAAATGCACCAACATTAAAAAACATTAAACAATATAATAATTCCACTTATATACTGGTGTATCGAATAAGCTTCGCGCATATGAAATAAGGAAACATTTATCCAAAAATTTCGAATCTGGAAAAAATATTACGTTCAAAATCAGGTTTTAATTCCATATAACAAAGAAACATATTTGATTGGAATAAATTAGATATCAATTAAAATGTTGCTTTACTATTGTAAATGAGCGATAAAATAATTAAAATATTAAAAGTATTTTAAATAATTGTTAAAATTTCATAACGTCTTAATTAGTTTATATATATATATATATATAATAAATATTTGCAAATTTCATATATTTACTTTATTCAAGAGACGAATATTATGCATTTACTGTTAATACTTTTCAACAAATTTGCCTTTCAAAAATTCTTTATTCTAGTCTATTAGAAATTTGATTCATTTAAAAAATAAGTTTAAAAATTATATGTAATGGGTTAATAATTGTATTCTATTTGATTTTTAATAAATTACATCTAAGATTTAGAATAAAAAAAATACAGTCTTATTAGATAATTAAGTTAAATTCGAATTATTTGTTTTTTTATGATTTAAAAAATCATAAAAAATCATTTTGAATTTAATGAAATCAAAGTAATAAATTCTGAAGACATTCAAGTAACCAAAATGATTTTTTTGAAAAAATTGTCGAATTTCCAAATTAATCGTTAATTTTAAAGTAAAGAATGATTTTTATAAAAATAAATTAAACATTTTTGTGCCGAGTATTCAGAACTCTTAATTTATATAATTAAAATACTTATTCTGCTTTTCTGCTACATTTTTGCTAGGGGTTGTATAGAGAATTGTTGAACGAAATGGAATGAAACTGATAGCACGGACTGTTGGTTTCATTCTAACATAAAATGAACGTTATGTTTCATTTCAAACTTTTATAGCAGCTTTTATAGTTAATTTAAACTTTATCTAATGCTAATTTGAACTTCTTATAAATTTACATATTCTGTGATTAATAAATTTAAGTTCAGTAATTTACCGGAACTCTTCTCGCTTCAAGAATGGAGGCATGTGTCTCTTTCCCATTTTAAAATTACCACTAATGTTTAACTGCTGTAGTGGAGGAAAAATACTTACAGCATTAATCACCCCTTTTTTTTCTACATTCCCAAAATGTAATTTATTTAAAAAAATTGTTATATATATTATTTATGTAAAAAGTAAATGAACTGGAATTCCTACAGACGATAAGAATTTTGAATTTAGTTTTTAACAACTGGTAACTAGAGAATTTTTTTTTTCCATTCAACACCTCATTCGATTTGATTTCAGTTAATTTGTATGTGAGACTGCATTATGTGATCCAAAATATCGTTTTCTACAAAGCTAATTAAATAACAGAATAAAATTATCTTTAATAATTTACTTTTAATAAAATTATAATTTTCACAATCCTAAATTTCATCCGAAAGCTATAGAGCGATTCAGAAAGTTACAGTCTACAAGCAGTTTACATAAATTTTAAATTAATATCATTATATTACATACCTTTGTTTTAACTATTAATTTTGTATTTTTCTTAAGTTTTAAAAATTAATATCGTAAATCTAAATCTACTTCCTTTCATCCTTTTTTTCAAGACACTTTTCTGCTCTATCTCAGAAAAAATTAATTATTCGTCAAATTATATCTAAATATCAAGTTTATGTATTTGAGTGTTAAGTTATGACATAAGTTAATAACAGTTAATACATTATGATACATAAATTTATTACTTTAATAAATTTATTTATCATAATGTATTTGTTTGAATTGTTACAAATTCCTTTAAATATATCTTTTACTAATAAACTTCTTTTAAATTAATTTTTTACTCAGTAAAAGTGAACAGCTATTGTTATTAATTCATGCATAGTATTAATATATATATATTCAAGTCAACTGATTTAATAAATGGTAATTTTTAATTAAAATTTTACCAATTTATTCAAAAATTATTATAAAAAAAACGTAAAATAACATTGAAAAAATAAAATTAAAATATCAAATTCTATGTTACAAAGAAAATAAATAAGCCTTTTATTTTTGCACTTCATGAAGTTGTTAATTCACTCATGAAATTAATATTTCAGTTTTTGTTAATATTTATTTTATCTGCTCTCATTTATAATTATTAATATTAGAATTTTCTCAAATGTAAAAATGTTTCAACAAACGAAAAAAAAAGGATATATTAATGCTGTAAACGAGTAAAGCAAATTTTCATATAAGGAAGTTACGAAAAATGTAAAAAAATAAGGCATATCCAACGAAGTAAGCCATGGAACGAATTGAGTCGATAAAAATCACCATCATGCCGAACAAAAAGATGGAGTGTAATTTTCCGGTGCCCACACTGTTCTCCGGTGGATTAAGGACTAGTCGATAATCAAAACATGTGACCCACCACCGTATTCATACTTCCTTCCCTTTCCATTGTCGCATTACTTACGGTTCGCTTCCCTACACCCCATTCGGTCAACCCACGCCTAACACCTGCCAGCGATTTGTAAATTCTGCCACCCCCGGGACTTGAGGGAAAGGGCCGAACCCCTCAGAGGTCTGTGGATCAGGATCCATGATGATGTTCCTGATGAGGAGGGTGTGGAGAATTCGGATCATTTCGTTTCGCTTTAAGGGAGCGAACGGAATTGGGATTCGGGGAAGTGAGTTTAGCTAAAGGGGCAAAAGGGGAAGTTTGTAGAGTGGTTTTTTTTTTTTGCCAGGAGGGTGCGTATTGTTATACGGGCTCCCTTATCCTATACGATCGTATCAGTTCGGATGGATTTAAACTTGTTTTATTTGGGAAAGCCACTTATAGTTATCGCAGTAAATCTATACTTTAGCTTGAACAAGTTAAACTGTTTCATGAAAATATTTATAGCATCGTTTTATTCCTATTTATATATCTACAAATATTGTTACGTTAGAATCACTATAAATGAAAGCCATAGCTTATGTTTCATGAATGAAATATTAAAATTATATTTAAGCACACATAAAGCTTCAATAAGTTAAAAATATCATAAAATTTAAGTGAATTTTCAAAAAATTGCAAAAACGTATTTTTTGATACATTAAGTTTTTTAACTCAAATTAGATCACGTGAAAGTTTTATTGACAGTGATTTTTAAATTACTCACAGGTAAAATCAAAATTTATTTAAAAATCAATAATTTAAAGGACGTTTTGCAGAATGAAAAGACAAAAGGTAAAAATAAACCACTTTGGTCATAAATCTGTGTGAATAACTCAATCCATCTGAAGTATGATATAATAAAATTGTGTGTTCCTTTAGAATTTATTACAAAGAATGACATCAATTTTGAATATCCATTGTGTTGGGAATTAGACTATGAGATAAAAAAAATTGAGGATACATTTTTCCGAATAAGAATTATAAATTAAACTAATCTAGACGTTAAGAAACATAAATATTTAAACATTTAAGGGATAAAGTTAGCAAAGTCGGAAATACCTAAAACAAATCACACATATCTTCTTACTCATTCTGAAAACCAATATAAACTAGCATAACTAAAAATGTGGAAAGTTTAAAGTATATATAATTTTTAAATTATTTATTTTTTCGTAATAGCAAAAAGAAATTTAATAGTTTTCTTTTTTTCGAGCGCCAGCCAGGATGGCACTGCTCCACTTTTCCAACTGATTTGGTGTGGAGTCCGATTTTGTCAGTACACACATGCCATAGATACCACTTGTAAAGTAGACAACCTTTCATACCAGGATACAAAGATAGGAGAGAGAGAAAGTAAAGTGCACACATGCCCGAACTGGGATTCGAACCCAGGACCTTCCGATCCTCAGACGCTTCCCACTGGACAGGGTGGGCGGCTAATAAGTTAGATATAAATGAACAACTATTATAAATTAACATTTTCTTATCCTAACAAATGGTATTATCATAAATTGTCAAATTTTATAAAAACAATTAACTGATAGATTCGCAATCATCAATTTTAAAATCAATCAATTCTAAATTGAATTGATATTAACCCAGTGTATTTAGTTGGTTGCATTTTATTATA
Organism: Latrodectus geometricus; assembly: GCA_026290005.1. Taxonomy (NCBI): domain Eukaryota; kingdom Metazoa; phylum Arthropoda; class Arachnida; order Araneae; family Theridiidae; genus Latrodectus; species Latrodectus geometricus. The sequence continues at coordinate 1,139 of JAPDSC010015604.1, read as the reverse complement.
AAAGCGAAGTGAAATATTGATTTAACACAATAATATAAGCAACCATGCCATTAAATATAATGGCAAAATCTCTCCTTGCTTTTTCACAATCATTATGAAGACAGTGCATAAATTTAGCTGAAATCAATCGCGGGGTATTGTAATAAACATGAGACAATAATCCACGTATTATGCAGTGTTAGTTCACGCAAGGTTGATATGCCTAAATAAATACAAAAGTAATCAAATGCGTGATCACTTTAAAAGACAATAAGCTTACACGCATGCGCAGAAGCCTTAATTTTACAACACAAATATAAAAGTTTCTCCAGTTGTTAATATTTCTAACAATAAACACATTTCAATATATCTGACATGTCACAATAAAAATTTTTAAAAAAGTTCCAAATGCTGTCAAACATTTTTGAATATCGAAAAATGACTGACAAATCTCCAATAACAAATTTTATATATGTTAACTAAGAATTTAGAAAGAAAAGTTATTCTATTTTCATAATATAAATCAAAATTCTTAGGTTATACAGAAATATTCAAGCAGATATTGAAAAATATGTTGTATTACCCCACATTTCTACATGAGGTGTCCCAAGAATGTAAATAAGAATAATTTTTTTTTATTTATAGATTAAATATTTTAACTAAATATCTAATTTAAAAAATATTTCATTTTTATTTTGTTGTATATAAGCCAATTATCTGATTAACTTCCCACAAATAATACAATTATAAATATTGCTTTTAATAATAATAATAATAAAAAAAGAAATATTCTAATTTGCCATTTACTTTTAAATTTATTCTTGGTTCGGATTGAATTTAGATCAAATCTTAAATTGGATTTTCTCTGAAATACTTTAATATCATTCTAATTTTATTTGGAAAAATTAATAAAAAATACTATGCAGTGTATAATGAATCATTTTATCAGTATACTTAGTTTATCAGTTTTAATCGTTATTGATGCTATTATATATTTAGCATACCATCTTTGCATTTTGCTAATGTAGAAGTTTGAAAATTCAGAAGTTTGAAAATCTTCTGAATTTTACCACTTAATATTTTAAATACTATTATTTTTGTATTTAAAATATTAAGTTTAATAAATATTGAATAGCTCAATTAATAACACTCAGTAGCTC
>JAPDSC010015580.1:68941-82368 GCA_026290005.1 Latrodectus geometricus | reverse complement strand
TATATAAATTTGTCATTTTGCACATTGCACATTTGCGCCAAACATACTCAAACAAACAAACGTTTGTTTCTATTATTGCAAAATATTCATATATGAGATCAATAGAAATTTGATTTCCACACTTAATAAGTATAAACTATTTATTTAATATAAAATAAATAAATAAATATTTTTTTATTTAAATTGTATTAAATTTATGAAAATGCGTGCAGTTTTATGCAAGAGATGTTATTTTAAAATCATAAAATTACGGCATAATATAATTATTTCAATTTCAATAATATGCTTAGATAAATATTCTATAATGAAAGTTATGAAGGTGATTAAATAGATACGATTCGAAAATTACATTTATTACAAAGTATACACTTAACCATCTTCTGTAACACATTACTTTATTTGTTTCATTACTTGTACATTTACTTCTCACTGTCTGACTCAGTAAGCTTATTTAATTTGTTATATATATTTGTGAAAAGTAATTTAGCATGTGATGCTTTTGATTATTTACTGAAAAGCATGGATGTTAGAAATTTAAAGTTTATTTAACATTCTAACTGTAAGATTTTTGTTTAACTTTAAATAAAAATTACGTTAGTTATACTTTCAATATAATTATTCATAAATGTTATATTCCCAGGTAATCAAGTGTGTATTGTATATTTTAAATCTGTAACTGAGAAATATTTTACTCTCTTGCTCACAAAAAATTTTAAATTGTATTATGTGATTTTATCATTGCTTAAATTTTCTCATAAATTTATTTTTAATTAATTTTTGAGGATATTATCTATTTTAACTTGAAAAAAGGAACGTAATCACATTGTCGTATCTATAAATGTAAAATAAGAAAATAAAGACAGCGTATTAGAAAATCGTATTAGAAATATTTTTAAAATATTCAATAAATTAACTATTACTTTAAATATTTAAATTCAAAATGATGGGTCTAAAAGATAATGAGGAAATTCTAAAATAATCAACTATTTGATAAATTACAAATGCCACCAAATTTATTACAAAACATTTTTATAGAATATTACCTGTCTTGTATTAAATTTTATTATGTTTTCATGCTATCAATTCAGATACATTTTGCGTCGCAAACCTTTAGCACATCGCAAATTTTTATACTACTGATAATATATCTCATTCTTAGCTTAAGCAAGTTTTACATATAATAATGATGTAACAATCATACATTTTTATTGTTTAATATTTCATTCATTCCATTCTGATGATTTCAGACACACTTTGTGTGCCCGTTGGACAAAATTACAAATTGATTTTATTGCACAAAAAAATTGATTTCAAAGTAAGAATATATAATTAAATGCCATCTATAAATTAATTGTGTGTGTGTGAGCGCAAAAATTATAAAAATATTATATTCTTAAAAGGCAAGATTAGAAACATTTTCATAAATATGATTCATGGAAATTTCAATATGTATATTAAAAAGAGGTTAGTGTTTAAAAATTTCTTTATTTCTTTATTTGAAAAGAAAATTCTTCTGTTATAAACAACTTATTTTTCTGTATTTTAGTTAGTTAAAATAAAAACGGAAAAGAAAGATGTATGTTTTCTAATTGCACAAAATGAACCTTTCTTGAAACTGCTTTTGAAAAAATGTTTTTGTAGAGTAAATTGCTTTAAATTTTCTTAATTTTTTTTAATAATGAAAATTAACTACAATAGATCAAAAACAAAATAGATGTAATTGAAAGATAAAAACATGACTAATACTTAAAATTTGATTTCTAGAAAACATTACTAATAACATGATCCCAGATTAAATTTATAACTTCAGAACATAGATATTTTTGCTGTAATTAAAGTAATTTTCATTATAAAAGTAATGTAATTGACAGTTTATATACTCAGTAAAATTAATTTTCTTTGCATTTATATTTACTTGTCTATGGATAGTTTAACTATGATCCACTTAAATCGTAATATTTAGTATCCAATATTTTAACTCTTTTAATAATGGCATTAGCTGTATCTCGATGTGTTTACATAGTTATGGGTAATTAATTCAATGGTCACATTATATAAAATAATATTAATAATGCAATTATTTATTGAAAGATTTCTTTATACAGTTATAATTTCTATTTTACAATTATAAGTTCTATTTTACGTTTTAAGGATTATTTTAATTTTTGTTTATTGTTTCTTACGTCAATTGATTAAATATAGATATTTTCCCAATTCTGTAATAAAATTCTGTAATCTGATCAGTGAGTTCTTAAAACCACCCAAATAAGTTTTAAATTTTTTGTTTTATATAATAATTTTGTAATTTAAAATCATTTGTTTTAAATAAATTCATTAACTTTATAAATTTCTATTTTTAAGGAATTACACAAAATTTTTCCACTACTAAACATTGTTATGATGCTAGAAAATTAAACAAAGGTTTTAGTAAATAAATGATGTTAATACATTTTGTTCTCTCACATTAGAGACAGTCAGAGTTGAAAGAGAGAGAATAACAAAATTTCTAAATTGTATTTGTTGATCAAAGGATTTCCTTCGAAATTAACAAATTTGGAGATACAACTCAGCTTAACTCAAACATTAACATCTGTACAGATATGTGCAATAGGAAACAAGACAAACTCAATTGTATTAACTTTATTAAATTTACCTATAGCTTCACATTCTTACAAGTCCATTTTTACTCAGAATTTCATTTTGGGATTAATCATTATGTTTATTTCTATAAGAAATACTTGTTGTTACTGATCTCTGATCAAAGTAAATAAGTTATTTTATTACTAATATCAAATAATGACATGATTAAGAACAAAATTTATGAAGCTACTAGATTGTGTATGTCATATGAGAAAAATAATTCATTTTCTTATGCTTTCGAAAAATATATTTCATAACCTTTATATCTTTATGCAATAAATAAATGCCTTGTATCTCTTATCTGTGTTTATTTTGCCATTACTTTATTCTTTTTCATTAATATGTTTAATGTCAAAACATAATTCTTTCACAATACCATATGTGATTTATTTCTCTAATTGATTAATCAATCATTAAGAAGAATATTTAAAGTGTACTATAAATCACTGATTGATGGCATAATTTTCTTAATATGTTATTTAATTAGCCACAGCACCATTGTGAATTACCATATAGGTACTTTTTAAAATGATTATATTTTAACTCAATGTATTTAACATACGATTTATTATAACCTAAATGTCTGTATATATAATCTGTACAGTATAAAAAAATCATTTTAATATATTCGATTCCTCAAGTGCATTATGTTTCAGTGTTAAAGATTAGTAGAAAACTAAAATAATTCCATGTCATCTATTTATATATATAGAAAAAATTGGCAAGTGATAATAGAATTTTTTGTTAACAAAGTAGAAATAGAAACAGATTTTCATCATTTATGACCAGATTGTGTCAACTGCTGTTTGCCACTCTATATAAAAATGATAATTTTATTCAAAATTGTGAATAATAGAAAAGACACTTTTACAACCACACAACCAAATATTGTTTTTACAATTCTACAGACGTTCAAATATTGAACATTTGATAGACAATCTGACAACGATCAAGAGTTGATAAATTTGAAAAAGCAAATAATGTATAAAAGAATGTTTCATTCTTAAAAAAAGATATTTTGCTATATTTATTACTTACAGGTTTTCTAAATATATATCATCACAATTTGGAAATTGCTTTCGATATTTTTAAAGTTGTTTTGGTTCTATGTAAATTCGTAATATGAATACAAAAGCACTTTTACAACCTTCCACCCAAATACTCATTTTATACATTTATTAATGCGTTGATGCAGAGATTCCTATTTAAATGATACTGTTTCAAATAAAAAAAAGACTTCTTGATTTAAATATTGATATGAAACAACAATTATGATTCCTTAATAGTTTTTTTTTAAATGAAATGTGTATCTAGTTCATGCAAGCTTTCTGTTTTGAAGGTCACTTAATTCCTTTTATATGACCACAAAAACAAAACAAACAAAATATTAATGGAATCAAAAATACTATTACTTAAATGTATGAAAATATGAATTAACTTGGCTCATGTTTTTATATCTTCATCATTGCTAATTGATTTTGATTTGAACTAGACATTTATAAATTCAAAAGTGCAAATTAATATACACTACTGGCCATTAAAATTGCTACACCAAGAAGGCGACTTGTTACAGACGTAAAATTTATGCGAAAGGAAGAAGGTGCTGTGATATGCAAATGATTAGCTTTTCAGCGCATTCAGACAAAGCAGGCGCCAGTAGCGACACCTACATTGTGTTTAAATGAGGAAATTGCTCAGCCGGTTCCTCATACACAAATTGCATTTGAACGTTGTTGCCTGGTGAAAAGTTGTTGTGATGCCTCCTGTAAGAAGGAGAAATGCGTGGCAGTACGTTTCTGACTTTGATAAAAGTCAAATTGTAGCGTACCGGGATTGTGGTTTATCTTATCGCAGTATTGCTGCTCGCGTCGGTCGAGATCCAATGACTGTTAGCAGAAAATGGAATCGATGGGTTCAGGACGGTAATACAGAATGCCATGTGGGATCTCAACATCCACCTATCACTAGCAGCCGAGAAGACTGGCATATTATCCGCATGACCGTAATGGATCGAGCAACCACGTCACTAGCCGTGAGTCAAAAAACGGGGTCGTTATGAAGACAACGAGTGTCTGCACGAACAGTTCGATGACGTTTGCAGCAGCATGCACTCTCAGCTCGGAGACCATGGCTGCGGCTTTAATTGATGCTGCGTCATAGGCATGAGCGCCTTCAATGGTATGATCAACGACGAACCTGGGCGCACGAATGGTGAGACGTCATCTTTTTAGATGAATCCAGGTTCTGTGTACAGCATCATGATGGTCGCATTCGTGTTTGGCGGCATCGTGGTGAATGTACACTGGCAGCGTGCATTCGTCATCGTCATACTGGCCCATCACCTGGCTTGATGGTATGGGGTGCAATTGGATACACGTCTCGGTCACCTCTTGTTCGCATTGACGATGATTTGAACAGTGCACGTTACATTTCTGGTGTGTTACGACCCGTGGCTCTACCCTTTATTCGAGCCCTGCAAAACCCTACGTTTCAGCAGGATAATGCCCGACCGCATGTTGATGGTATTGTACGGATCTTCCTTGATACAGAACATGTTCGGCTGTTGCCCTGGCCAGCACGTTTTCCAGATCTTTCACCAATAGAAAACGTCAGGTCAATGGTTGCCGAGTGACTAGCTCATCACCAAACGCCAGTCACTGCGGTTGATGAACTGTGGCATCGTGTTGAAACTGCATGGGCATCTGTACCTGCACATGCAATCCAATTTCTGTTTGACTCAATGCCCAGGCGTATAACTGCTGTTATTACTGCCAGAGGTGGTTGTTCTGGGTAATGATTTCTCAGGATCTATCCAGCCAATTTTTTTTGAAAATTTAATTACTTGTTATTTCTAGTATAATATATTTGTCCAATAAATATCATTTTGTTATCTGCATTTCTTCCTGGTGTAGCAATTTTAATGGCCAGTAGTGTAATTTATATTCGATATTAAAATTTGTGACAAACAAACTATAATTTAAAAAAATATATATTGCATTCTTTAGTAGAAGTTAGAAATAACTTGATTTCAGATTACCTCTATTTATATTCTTATTCTATCAAATTGAACATAAGTGTATCATATTGCTGTTTCACCCATTATAATGGGATATCATTTATAATTGCTTCTATCTCTATTAACGCAATTATAATTGAATCACTCCATTGTAATAAATTGCTCTTGGTTACAAGTTTTAGCATTATCATTGACATATAACATAGTTCATTTAATAAGGATATGTGTCATTTCTATATAACAATTTTAAATAATGTATTTGAGTGTTATATTGGACATTCAGATACAAAGCTTATGTTGAAAATTAAAAATATTATACAGTATTGTTGCAATTAAATTATATTAAAAATATATTATTGTAAATCAAAAATAATTTTTTTATTAAAAATGCAACTATATTTAAGAAATACAATTTTTCTCTCATTGAAATTTTGAATAAATTAAAAAAAAAACTATTATTGAATTAAAACAAAACATATCTAGATTTTAATGAAATTGTCAAAAGTATTTATATACCCCAAATAATGTATATTTATTAAACATCCATTCAACATACCTCAATAAGCTTTACAATTTCATAAATTAAATAATCCCTTTCATAACACTCAAACAAAAGCAAACAAACTCATGCATAAGGGATTTCGCAAGAGAACATTTGAAGGATAAATACAGTTATTTACATAATTAGATAAATACAAATTAAATAATTCCCATTTTGGGAATAAATACATTTTCATTATGAGATTATAATTTGAATTATTATAGAACTTATGAAATGATTAAATACTCAAGCACACATTGTTATTGAAAGATATTTATTATTTCAGACTAATTTATTTTAAATTAAATGGAATATAATACCAAAATGATTATAATTCTTATTTCTATATGAACGTAATTTTAACAAACACTTGTACATACATTTTACAAAAATATTTTGTTCATGTTGTAAATTTTAATCATAAATGAAAATTATTCCAAAAACATATTTGAAAATATATTTAAATGATTAAATATTTATATAGATAAACATTTAATGTCTACTTTTAATATACTAAAGAATCATGAAAATCATATAGGTTTCTTGGAATAATCAATGACAAAGAGTACTAGCTAAAATATGCCTTTGAATATTTAAAGGTATGTTTTTGTAATCTTATTTTGAAACATTTATTATTTTCTAGTAAAATTATATAAAAATTGTAACATTTGATTATTTTTACATATTATGACTGAAAATATATTTTAATATTAATTTGCACAATATAATGTTTAAAATTTTTTAATATGCAATGTGTTGAAATACTTTGCTGATATTTTAGTATTTTTTACGAAGAATATCATTGTATAAGGAGTTTACTTCATGGAACATTAGTTCAAATCAGTTAATACATGCCCTTATTTTTACTCAAATTATTTCTGTAGAATTAATTGTACTTTATAATTTGCTATTTTTACTTAATTATTGTGAAAACACATTTTAATAACATTAAGGTAATTCAAACTATTTAATAGTCTTTCTTAAAATAAATATTGGTTAAATTAAAAGTTATGTTTTTAAATACTAAAATTAATATTCAGTTATATTTTATAATTCTAATTTGACCCTAAGATTGGTTTTTATAATTCCTCGATGCACCAATTATATGTTCTATTAAAGGGAATTATGTATACTTAGATTTGCTAAAGGAAACTAATATTATTAGTTTCATTCAGCAAATCAAGGTATACATAATTCTTACATCTTACATTATTTATGTCTTATATTATAAATTTAAATAAATGACTCAATATTATTTGTTCATACGTACATACTTAAATGATGAGAGAGAACCCTGTACTGTACAATTTGGCTCATACAATATCATTCATAAACCTTATTATATTTTCCTTACTTACAATCTGTAAGCCATTCAAAATTTTGAGAAAATTTACTTCACCAGATGGTCAAAATAGAAAAGTGTGTAGTAACTTACAAAAATGAATCATTCTATCTCTGGTTTCGTACACGTTTGCCTTAAATTGCCCTTTGATCCTCTATTTCGCCAACTCGCAAATTTGAAGCGCTTTTTTATGCATACTCATTAATTGTTTTTTTTTGTTTTAGCCTTTTCATTGGTCACTAATTAAGTTTCACTTTGAAATAGTGGTAGATTTTTTGCCATGGCATCGGCAATTTTGAAAACGCGCCAAGAAGGGGACCTAAAGCATATTTTCACCGTGATTTGAACGATATAGACATACTAACATACAGAATTGGGTTAATTCCCAATGAACGGTACGCTCCTTATCCGCCATCTTGTTTAATAGCGTACCGTACACTGGGATACAGCCGAAATTTAAAAACAAATGTTTTACAATCTTATTCAACATTACCCAAACTTGTGCTAAATTAGTGAAAAATCGAGGGGCATCTTGAAATATAGGTTATCCAAGTATTTTTCCATTCAAATTTCCTTAATTCTCAGTGAACGGTACGCTCCTTGTCCGCCATCTTGTTTTAATAGCGTACCGTACACTGGGATAGAGCCCAGAATAGTTCCTTGTAACTGTGTGGGACTGAACACATAATATATAAAATCCATAATATGTATAGGCAGATATAAAATACTCATAATTAACATAATAAAATAAACAAACAATTAATAATAAATAAATAATATCATTAATTTCATTTAAGTACCTTGCATGGAAAATAATGTGTTTATTTTATAAAATACTTGTTTCTAAAATTTAATTAACAAACATTTAATTGAGAAAATGAATTTGTTTATTAGTAAAATATTCTTTCAGTTACTTATTTTGTTTAATTCAAAGAAAGTTTTTATTACTCCGGCACAACAATCATCTTAAATAAATGGTATTTGAAACAATAAAATAATTTTATAACAATGATGTGAGCAATCATGAAATAGCATAAAACTATCGCACATATTTATCTTTCGTTAATTTTTTAAAATCAAATAACTTATGTATCCGTAAATAATAGCTATTTTATTGAAATTTAATTAATACATTCTTCCAGTTATAATGAATATGGTAAGTAAATTCTTGAAAATGTCATTGCGATTTAAATTAAATTCAAAACTTAGCTAGGTAGTAATTTCAAATAATGTTCACATATTTTACTATTCTTAAAACTTGAGGATTCTCTGTTTGAAATAAATAGTGTTTTATAAGCTAAAAAGCAAATATATGTTTGTATTATGAAATTCCAAGTACCCTTAGTGTGTCATTTAGTTAAAAGTTTATTTTCATTTTGCTTAATTTTAACCTTTCCGCTTCTGTAATTTTTACAAATTTATTCTTAATTATATTTGTACTTTAATATATTATTTAATATTCTTTAATAATATGAGATTTTGGTTATGGGAAAAATATATTTTTATTAAAAAATGTATTTTTTTTTTTTTTACTTTTGAAAATTTTTAAACCACAAATATCAGATAACTTAGATTTTAACCTAAAAAAATATTTTAAAAATTTTGCAACTGATCGGAAAATAAATTTAGAGACAGCTAATGTATTTATTAAATTTATACTTCCAAATTTTACTTTGCATGAATTGAATCACGCTCAATTTTTGTTTTAGTTGATTATTATTATACATTTCATCTTACGATAAGAAAATCTGGTAAAATAATACATCTTTTTTCGACAATCAAACATGCATTTAGGACATTATTTTGATCATTTATATCAGTCTAGCCAATTTTAACCAATGCTAAGAATATTATTGATGATTACTTATGATTTAAAAATACAAAATATTTTTGGTACTTACGTATTAAGACGACTACCTAGATATATCACCAAAACAAGTGGCTGGAAAATATAATATGCATTCTACCTAAAAAGCTAGGTGCTAAAATAGGTTGTACAAAGCGCTAAAATAAAATATATAAAATATATAAATAATAATAATTAAATCATGCTAGTATCGCCAATGATAATTTTTATCGCCCAATATCGCCAAGGTAGTGCTCATAGTACATTTTGAAAATTATAAATATAAATCAAAAAAATTATTGGAGATTAATTAAGTTGAGGAATTTATTTATTTTTTTATATTAAAATGTCATTTATTCTAATATTTATTTTACTTTTCCTATTTCAAGTATTATAATTCCATTTTATGGGCCTTGGATAAATTATACAAATTACTAATAATTATATATTTCATTTAAACATTATCGATGTTATTAATAAATTGTTGTCTCTTATTTAATATTTACGTAGGAAACATATTATACTGAACTTCACTAACGTTTAAGCAATAGTGATTTAGTAATATTTTATAATCGCCAAAAGGAACTTATGCTTCAAAATCAATATTACATTTATTTATTATGCCGCGGTGGCCTTTCTGGTTAAGGCGTAGTACTCATTAAATCAAAGTAATGAGTTCCAGTCGAAGATACTTCGTGTTCGATAATAGCAACGAGAGAATGTTAAATATGTCGTGATGCGCAATGTCATCTATATGAAATGATACCCTTGGGGATGGTAGGACAAATAGGAAGATCTTTTCTGTTTGCTTCATGATTTTATATTACGAAAAATCTCTTTTGTGGCTACGTTGTTCCACCCACTAGGTTTCTCACGATATAAGGTGCTGTCACTGCCTTCCCTTGCAATGATAACAAGTAGAAATCTTAGCAGCTGATCATTTTACAACGCAAATATTTATTTCCATTGTAATAAATATTAAATTGGATTCGAAATGCTTTATAAAAAAAATTATATTTTCATGCAGTTTTTTAATTCCAGAAGTTAGATTTGCAAAATAATTATAAAACGTATTTTATTATTTTCGAAGTATTTTATTTGTAAAATGAGTTTGGGCTATAAATCAATTATAAAATTAAAGAGTTTGATTTTGAAATATTTATTACATGTATATAGTTTCTTAAACTTAATAATTCCATCTGATTTTCCAGAGAGTTGCGTTAGGTTTCTGTCTAATCTTCTAACAAGGCCGTTGTCTAGGTTTGGATTATTGGTTTTGATTTACCAATCTCTCTTTAGATGATCTTTAAATATATGACTCTGAAATTCATGGATTTTTGGTGGCTATAATTGTGTTGACGTTCTCCGTACCAAAACTGTTATACCTAGTAATATCACACATTATAATATTCAGCTTTATGGAATGAAGAAAAAATCATTGAAAAACTGATCCAATATTGCTTACTGTCATAAATAGTTCAATATTTCTAAGAAAAAAGTACTTTAAAATGTTTCTCTTTGTGCAGTTTATAATTTTGTTTTGGTACAAAATATTATTTCCTGAATTACAAATTGTGTATAATCTCTATTTGGATCAATGTATTGCTTGTTAGCTATAAAAATACTTCCATTTTATTGAAGGTTAAACTGATTTACTTTATGAAGATATATGTCCATAATACTTTATAATTTTCTTCACATATTATATTCATCACTAAATGTTATAAACTCATTATATGAATTCACATATATCTGTCATTAGTTTTGCTCTATTAAATATAAATAAATGCAACTGGGATAAATAATAGTAATATATTAAAAAATTAATAGCTGGAGTTTTTTATTTCAACCAAAATTCTACATATGCAAAACATTTTCTAAATTACACATTCTTAATTCTCAACTTTAGAAGTATGAAAGCTTAGTGTGTTTTGACAATGTTTATCATTGATTATTATACATATAAAAAGAGCTTCATTTCTAAATTTAACAGCAAATTATTATAATTTACTATTTGTAAAGCTATATTAAATTTAGTCTTTAGATTGGCTTAAGAAAATACTCATTATTCAGATAATCATTCAAAAATTGAAATATACACGGATTGATTAACATGTGTTACACATTTTTTATCAATTTATCTTACTGGGGAAATGTAAATATAAGAGTAACATATTACCTTGATCATTGGTGAAGCAAACAAGAAAGCAAAGAAGAACTTGTACGTTACATAAAACTTTCATCATGATCAAAAATCAATAAAAATTTTATATTTACAGCATAATTTTATTTCATTCCTTTATATACATTCATAACAATAAATAGCTTCAAAATACTTAACCTTATTATATTCCTTTTTTAGATGTGAGTTATAGCTTATTAAAAAACTTTATAATCAGGGGAAATACTCTCTACACTGTGAGACACACAATATTTATTTTAACTGTTATTTGATTGTTACCTAATTTTTATTATTATAAACTAATTGTTATTTAACTTAATTCCCTAGACTTTGCAAACTTCCAAACGTGTGCTTAAATCCAATCAATCTTTCACAGGATATTTTTCATTTGGAGAATTTTGGTTAAACTTTTAACTTATGCACTTAATATTAAAATAATTTTACTGAATATAATTTTGGTGGGTCAGTTTTTTTTTTTTAATTTTCTGATTATAAAATGTCGATAATTTACTAACATTTAATTTGCAATGTAAAAGAAAAATAATAAAATCAATAAATGTCGTGCCTAATAATAACATATCTGTGGTTATTCCAACAAAAAAGTTAAACCATTTTTAACAGACAAAAAATGTTAAGAAAATTATAAATTATATTTTGATATAAATTTTTTCTTAATATTATTAATTACAAAAGCAGACAATTACTTGAAAAATAATGTAAGTATGATTTTATAAGCATTGTATTTTTATAGCCATCCTAATTATATTAATAGAATTTTAAGTACAAAAATACTGATATTAATAGAATTTCTGTAAAAATAGAATAAAATATGTGTAAGCTTTCTTAAAATGTAAAGTTCTTAGGTTCTGTTATTCGTTTTTGCTCGTAAGAATTTTACTTCTTTAATGAACTGACATTTTTAACATTCCCACTACAATTTGTACATGAGAAGATGTTTTTTTTAATATTTAATAAACGTTTTGTGAATTTTAAATTGCAAAAATAGAAATAAAAAACAATTAAATGCAGAAAATTTCACAGGGATCCGTTTTTGGTCTTATTTAAATTGAAAACTATCGTGGAAATTGAATTCTATTTTGAAGTCTGGTATTGAATGGGAATTAAACATTTAAATTGTAAAGTTGCAAGTTGACTACGTCCTTTCAATGAATAATTTTTATCAATAATTTATTTTGCTTTCAACTATAAACATTTCAAGAAATAATTTTAAAAATGTCCAAAAAACATATACACAAAATTTTTAACTTCAATTGTTTTTATATAAAATCTATTGTTGTTGTTACTTATGATACTTGGTGAACTGATGACCCCTCCTCTTGTCAGGAACTGACAGGGAGAGGGTCCCTTTTTGAAAATATTCCATTTTTCAAAAGAGACGTATAACATTTTAACAAGAACTCCACAACTGAGGGTGGAAGAAGATTTTGGCTCATAGTTGCAACACCATCTGGTTCTTCCAATTTAAAGACAGGAAGCCAGAGAAGATCCAATGCCTGGCTGTTACACCCAAAGAAGTTTTTATTTGGAATGCGAGCATGGAAGACATTCCGACCCCACGATATTTTACGTGCTAAAATCGACCTTAGTGAACAAAACGGATCTTCGTATAATCCGGTTTTCGAAGTCACTACATCCCGAGAACGAAGCCCTAACTAATCAGGCAACCCCAGTCTCTTATAAAATCTGATCTGAAGTGCCTGGTTTAACTTGCCATGCATGTAATAGTTTTTTGATTTTAATGAAAACAATCTAAATTAAGCGGGTATACGTAATGATAAAATGCAACAACTGCAAAAAGTTTCTTATCAACCAATGAAATGTTACCATTTTAATCTAATA
>JAPDSC010015580.1:30968-68841 GCA_026290005.1 Latrodectus geometricus | reverse complement strand
ATATATATATATTTTACTAACAAATTTTATGTTCAGTGTTTAGTTCTAATAAAAATGAATAAATTTTAAGTAATATTTTGCTATGTTTGAGGGGAAAATATAAATTGATTCTAATTTATTCATTTTCTTTTTAATGTTTATTTTTGTACTATTAATGTTGTATGCATATTGTTTCAATACACTAAATTTTAGTCAATTTTGAAATTAATATTTCATTAGATAATATGATTCCACAGGAATACTCAAATATTTTATTAAATAAATGTATTATGTCTATCGCATTTTTGTACTTGAATTTGAAAATACCTTTTGTATTTCCATCACTAGCTAAATACTGTTAGTTATAGTTGATGGTATATTAAGTTTTATGTATATTTTATTATAATTATTTTTTAATTCGATAAAATTATAATAAATTTTTAATAGAAATTTTAAAAATTTTTTAAATACAAAATGATATTTATTTTTAGTATAAACATGTGTGTATAGGGTATATATGTATGTAATAAATATTTGTAAGGTAATAAATGTGTGTATGATATACTTCTTATATAATGACTTGATTAATTTAATTTTTAACATGTGAAATTTAAAATTTGGAAAGCATTCAATTATATTTCTAATGATACAAATATTTACTTCAATTTCAGCATAATTTTATAAACTTTCATATTTGCTTTTTGCTGCTCTCAAATAAGTTATTGTATCAAGTATCTGCTTTAAGTGACGATGACACTGATTACATGGATGAGAATACTGAAGATGTGAGTGTAAATGTTGATGAAAATGGTGCAGAAAAAAAAGAGACCAAAGATTTCCAAGAAACAATAGATTCAACAGAAAACTATGAAGTTTCCGGTCAATCACGAATGTCCCGTAAAAGCAGTTGCTCTGAAGAAAACATTTATGAAATTTCCACTACAACAGTTACTAAAGTAAAAGAATTGAAAAAATCTAAGATTGAAACAGGTGGAACGTCTAAAAATGGTGAGGCATCTGATATTACAGAAATTAGAATTGAAGGTAATGATAATTTTCCTGAGACCCAACCTGATGAAACTAGTAAGATCAATTATAAAGGGAAGCAAAATGCAAATTTAAAACAAAATTCGCCAAATAGTAAGTCAAGGGTGATAAGAATAGTTCTGAAAAATGGAGTTTCTAAACATTTCAGGAATTTCAATGTAATAATGTGAGTATTAAATACATCTATCACTTTATGAAATAGATTTATTTCACAACGAAAAGTAAACAAGACGAATTCTTACATATAATAAAATTTAAGTATTAATGTGACAAAATTTATGTTAGGATAGCATCGCAAATCAAATTATTTTATACAAAAAAGTTGAAGTACTTGGAAAAAACTTACCAGTTGTAAATAAATTGATGCCTACTTTGCTACTAAAATTTGTTTTAAACAAAAAGCTGTGCCGAAAATCAAACAGAATTATCATGAATATTTGTATTAACAATGAATGAATTTTGAAAGTTTTCATACATATGAACATATTATAAATAATTTATTAAATTTGTATATAATTATTCAAATCTGATATATCAGTATAATGAATCTGTTATAATTTATTGATATAATTACTCTTCTTAGAAATATTCTATCGAGCATGTTTCAAGCAACATGACCACTTTGCGAGATTTTATTATTTCAAGGCATTTCTAATGAAAGTAATATTCGAATAAAATGAAAAACTAATGCAATATTTAAATAATTACATAAAATGCTTAAAACCTTTCTAATTATCGATATTTCCGAGTTTTGGATTACCGGAAAAATGTTAGTAAATTATTCTATAATTATTACATTTTGAGCCAAACTTTCACGCACATTTTTTTAAATTAAAAAATTTTGTCTCTACGGCTTATTTTTTCTTAGCTTTTTATCAAAAAGCAGAGCTTACTGGATTTTCTACAAAAGCTCTTTTTCGTTTAAATGAGACATGTATGCATGTGTGACTGATCACTTGCATTAAATGTGTATAATAAAATTGAGCTTTTTAAATAATTAAATTCAAATAGCTGACTAAGTAGCTGAAATAATTTTAAAAGTTATGTTAATTTTTAATGGCGATCTCTGTCTTTATCAGTGTAACATCTGTGTTAGTATGATTTTAATGTTCTATTGCCTCTCTTTTCTAAAAGTAATGCATGAAGTTTTAAAAATTAATGAAATTATTGAACATTACCTTGTATAGAATTTTACTTATGCACTTATGTTACTTGCAGGAATATTATCATGCATTCTGTGATAGAAAACTATGATAGAAAATTATATATTTCTACGATAAAAAAATTTATTTTTTTGATAAAAATATCAGTTACAGTTTTTTAATAGAATGGCTTTGAACAAACAAATTGTAAGTTATTTAAGCAAATATAAGTATAATATCTTACACAAGAAATATAGAAACTAATTTTTTTTTTTTAAATTTTGATAACATCAA
Source organism: Latrodectus geometricus (assembly GCA_026290005.1). Taxonomy (NCBI): domain Eukaryota; kingdom Metazoa; phylum Arthropoda; class Arachnida; order Araneae; family Theridiidae; genus Latrodectus; species Latrodectus geometricus. The sequence goes on along the minus strand of JAPDSC010015580.1, from coordinate 66,379 downwards.
TAAAATTTTACAGTAATAATTAATTATTTGCAATATTTTTTTCTAAAGGCGATTAAATTCACTTATATTTCTTCCCCCCAAAAAAACAATTATTTACTATACACATAATGATGAATGTATTCCATGGAGTTCAGTCTAAGTCAATTGAAATTATTTGCCCAAAAACAGTATCTATTTCGAGTAAGAAGTTATTTGAATGGAAACAGAATAAAGTGTTTGTACATTCTTACATTTATACAACTTTATATTTTGGTTAAAATGTATTTATGAGAAAAGTTATAGTGCGAATGACTTCTGTAATAATCAAAATAGTGCACAATATGCATGAAAATCCTAATATTGCTCTTTGTTAATATAAGAATACTAAGATCTTTAAATTTTGTAACCCAACTCTAATTTAATTTTTTCTATTGATTTTTTCAAATGATTTTTATAAATGATAGATCCAAAAGAAATGCGTCAAAAAGACATATTAGTAGCGCAGATGCTCAGAAAGAAGGAATAAAATGCCTGTCTTGTGATTTACGTCCTCATGTACAAGAAAGAAGGGGATTTTCAAATCAGCAGAAAAACAAGACAACGGCAAATTCGAATAAAAAATCTCAGAAAGAAAGAATGACAGATTTAAAATACCAGAAGAAAAAAATGTTTGCAGACAAAAGTCAAAAGAAACCCCTGCAGCATTTTCCCATAAAGAGCCCCACAACTGCTTCTTTGATATACAAGTGGAATGAATCAACGTCAAGTGATATCAGGCCTTTTAACTATGAAGAAAGAAATATCCTTCTGTAAGATTAAATGAAAATGAATTTTCTTATTACTTTATTTTTAAATTTTGAGAAAATATGAATTTTTTGTTAAATACGAATGAATTATATTATTTGTTGAGTTACTTGAGTTGACATAAAATTTCACTAGACTTTTTTGACAATATTTTATTATATAACGATTATTAATTGGATATTGTATAATATGACTTTTTATAATATTCAAAATAATGAAAATTTTCATATTTTTATAAAAATTGAAGTTTTGCTGGAATTATTTTTCAAATATATTTGCATTTTGAATCTAATTTTTTTTTTTCAAAATGTGTAATATCATTTTTTGTATATTAATTAATTCGATCTAATATTTTTGTTTTTCATATCATTATTAAACATAAAAATGTATTAATAGAAATAAAACTTATCTTTTTCAACTTAAAATAAGAACTTTAAATAATTAATATGATACCAACTGGTAATTTGTTTTTCAACTAAGTGAAATATTTATGACAGCATCTTATTATATTATCAAATTTTTGGGTTTCCTATGAAGATCTGAATTATTTTTATTTATTAATATAACATTAAATGTTTTAAAAGACGAAGGCTTTGCCTAAAGCTTTAAAAAGGGTAAAACAAATTTAAATAAGTTAGAAGTGTACCTGTAGTTTTTAACGTATTATAATTCTAGATTTTTATATCACTATAAAAACATGCAACATTTTTCAAAATCTATGATGTTTTCATTACTTTTATACTTTAAGGAATTTTGTTTTCTTGAAATAAATTGGTAGATGTTAAATCTTTTGGGATATAATTCAATAGTCTAGATAAAAAAATTAGGCTTTTCTAATCATATTTCTGTTGTTTTTATATTGATTTTTAAATTGATTATATTTTATATTGATTTCTTTTTATTTTTTAAATTTATTGAAATAAACATTTTGAAAATTGATTTTAAGTTTCCTCCACATCATTTTATATGCATGTTTCCTACGTGATTTTTAATAATAATTTTTAAATCAAACTAAGCTGTCAAAAATTTATAATTCATTTACTAAGTTTAAAAAGAAGAAAACATCTCAATATTCCTTAACCTCCATGAAATTAAAGAATATATTGTTAAAAATGCGAAATTCTTGGTTGAATAGAAATAGAGTTTGCATAAAGTATTATTTCATATTAAGAAAACTGTTTCTAAAATTGCCATTCGTACTCAGAGATATATGTAAAACAAAACTTTTAGCAGACCATGTATTTCTGATGGCATGAGTCCATTGACTTTTCTATAAGATAAGACAACAGGAGATCAGTACCGGCCAAAAATGGAAGAAGCAAAGAAAAATATCTGTGTCTTGAATATATTAGTTGTTTTTATGTTATAACTCTGCATTAATCTTTCAGAAGGGAATATAAAAATGAATGTCCTGTAAATATTAAACATTTTAAATGGTATCGGCAATTAAAGAAAGTTAATTGATTGATACAAAATTCATAGAATAAGTTTGATTACCACTTAGATGTGTTATGTCATCAAAAGGGCAGATAATTATTTGTAGAGGGTACATAGATATGTTGCATTTGTGTTTCTTTTCTTTTATATATTAATGTGTAAATATGCAATATTTTTGAAAAAATAGCAATATACATGTAATATTAAATAAAATTTTAAAAATACACATGTAATGTTTTGGAAATAAAATGACTGAATCATGAATTACGTTTGCAAAATATTTTACATTTGTATTTTGGAATTGAAAAATTAAAATTGATTTTTAAACTTCTTATTCCATATACATTTTCAAACTATTTTCTTATTTTTTTTCTAATTATGAATTTTTTTTTCTTTTATTCTTAAACACCGCACATGGGGATTTAATTATTAATAAAAACACTTAAACATTTATAAAGTTTCCTATTACAGTCAAAAATTAATTTAAATATTTCTTTATTTTAAAAAGCATGTAATTATGATTTTCTGTTTAGGAAACGAGGCATTTTTGTAACTGGAATGTATTGAGTACTATATAAATCCAGCCAATGACTATTCATATTTAGTAGCGAACATATAAAATTGATGGTAGGAGCAATAGCCTCTAAAAAAATATAATTTTTGACGAGACATGAAAAATCTCTTAGAACTTTCCTTTGGCCACTGCTTATAAATTACAATGCTTTACTCATTTGCAAATTTATGGTTCCCATTATGTATGACGCCATCAGTTCCACCCTTTGTAATGAGTAAAAGGCATAGTTTCCATGGCCAGTTTGTATGGAAAAAAATATAAAATGTTTGCACAAATCTAAAATAAATATAAAATTCTGATTTCTTCACTTATATAATATAAATATAATTTTTACGTATTTTCCGAATTCTAAAACCAACGGATTTCAGAAATGTTTTTTCATTTTAATGATGAATGTAAGCTGAAAATGTTAAAAATTAGTATTCCGTTGATGTAGATACCTGCAAATTATTCATAAAACTTGAGTATAATCTCCAGCATTTTGCAGCAAGGAAATCAAAAAGTCGTGTGATGATTAGTCATTTATAGAATTCATAAATAAAATAAAATAGAAAATTATTATTTCCTTGAGGCAACAGTACCATTTGATCAACAGACCAGTACTAGTCCACTGGGATTGGTTACCACTGATCTGAGAGATTCAACTAGTCTTTTTTTTTGAGATTCCTTGTATAATAAATTGAAATAGACATGTTAATTTTGTTCTGAAATTTTGAAAAATGATTCATTCTTTGTTTTAAGAACTTTTAATTTAATTCAGATTGCATTTTTTTAATTGATTACATTGCAAATGACTAGAGAAAAGCTTCTAAATTTCAGTATTTGTAATCTAAACCAAATTTGATCTTAAAACAAAATAAATCGTATTTTTCCTGATAAGCCATTTTTAGTGTTTTAAAACCTTAATATGCTCTTCAAATTAAGTGGATTCATGAGGTAAACTCTTGGTGTTTTTAACTCTGTAGATAGTATCCGGTTTGATGTTTTAAATAAATTTCAATAACAATCCTTAAATCAAATTCAAGTTTACATTAATATTGTTCCTTTGAATTTCATTTTAAAATTTCGCTCATTTTCGTTGAAATTGAGCTTTTTAAGACCTGGTATTTAAAAGTACATCAAAAGTGCGGATAATTATCACGAGTTTAACATATACAACAATTTTAAACTAAATATTTCAAAATAAAAATAAATCCAAATCAAATGAGTCAGCATTTTATTACTTTTACATAAAAAGTAAAACATTGGATTATTAAATTCTTCTCTATAACACAAAATCCCATTGTTTTTATTACACTATACACATTTTAAATTTTACAGTTTTAGCAAAATTTCTTTTCATGTTACTTTTTTTTACATATTGGAAATTAAAACAGAAGTATTATGATAGGTATTGTTGAAAATATTTATCTATAAAATGCACAGTAAAAACTCTTTTTATTCTGCTTTGAATTAATATATAAATATTTATGAAAGCAAATATATTTTAAGACAGAATTTTGTTCTCCACTTTTTCGATAGTATCATGTTATATATTTGTAATTATTAATATTTGTATGTAATATTAATTGTCTTGTATTCAAATTTACATTTAAAATCCATTCTATTTCAGATCTAAAATGAACCGTTTTAAAAGAAATATCCAACCATCAAATGAAAATCAAAGGTATGATAGAATTAAAGGTGCTCAAGACAAGAAAAAAATAAATGTATCACCATACGAATTTTACAATTTGAGAACTAAATCTGAAGCTTTTCATTCAAACAATCCTGAATTCAATGGAAATTCCATTTCTTATAATTCTCCTTATGCTACCAAAAGTGAGAAAAGTTTAAATAATTCTGGGCTTCATTCCAAGATAAAAGAAGGCAAATCTAAAATAGGAAGCAAGATATTCTGTAAACCTGATTCAAAAAATGGATACTGTACCTCTTTGAATATAACAAAAGATAATGATGACATGATAATTCAAATTAGAATTCCCAATGAAGTGCTTCAACATATAGAAAAACTTAAAAGCCAAAATATGGAATCAAGTTATAAACAAAAATTCCTTCCAAAAATAGATTTGCCGATGTTTAATCATAATTATTTAAATGAGAGTATAATTGGTTCAAATATTCCTGACAATCAAGACAATTTAAAGGAAAAAATACCATATATTTATTCCATACAAAGTGAGAAGGAAATAAATATGCCAAAGCTTGTAAATATTACAAGTGATGATAAATTAAGAAATAAAAATCCAGAAAAACACCTTAAACTGCTTTCTGAGAAGATTGGTAAAAATGATTTCATAAATAAAAAGATAAATATTGCTACTTATACGCCTTACAACGGCTTACATGATAGAAGTGAATTAAATAATATGGCAAAATCAGTTAAGGACAGTAATATTCCACTAAGGAGCAAAGTATTTCAGCACAAGAAAAAAGAAATAACATATTTTTATAAACCACTGCCAAATTCACTTAAAGAAAGGAATAAATCTTTAAACAAAAGCACTGAAATACTTACTGGCCAAAATTCTTCAAATACGAGAAAAAAGCCAAATTTACTTGGAGAAAAATTTAAGAATAATATAGATAAAAAGATTGAAAATACAACTCATGCAATACAGGAAATAGGAAAATTTTCCACAACCACAAACAGAGTCCAAAGTATGAAACTTACTTCTACTGAAGAGGACATTTTGCTATATACATCTGATAATACAGTTGAAAATGCTACAGTAGAATTTAGTACAATAGGAATTGACAGCACTAGATCCCAAGTGGAGGAAAATAATACCACAGATTACAATGACTTGAGAGCAAGTGAAAATCCTTATGAAGTGAAGCAATATTTCCACCATTTCATTTCTGGAATTAAGAAATTCATCTGGAATGCAATAGAAACCCAAACGAACTTAAAAAATAACCATAAAATACGTATGTATAATAAAATACTGAGAAAATTACCTCGCATATTAGATAACTACATTAACAAAATAAAGTAGAAAATTAAGATTTTTACAAGATATTTATTTTCTTAAATGCGGAAATATTGTAATAAATGTATTGTTTTTACCTCATGAGGATCTTTACTGTATTACTACATTAAGTACAATAGTATTCTGAAAGTACAAATTAAGTAAATGATATATGAAATTGAAATAAATAATAGAAAATTTACACAGACTGTTAGTTATTTTTCGTGAATTCAGATCACGGAAGTAAGAGTTTAAGACTTTGATACATAGTTTAAAGTCCTAACTTGAAATGTATTAATAAATATCCAATGAAGTGGTTTAAATTAAATTATTTTATTGTTTGCTTCGACACTAGAATTATAATGTATTTTATTTCAGTCTTACTATGTTTTTAGCTTTAAACTTTCTTTTTTAAAATTTTATCAATTTGAAATACTACAATGACTTTTATTAAAGTTGTTAATTATTTAATATAAGAAGTGTAAAGTTATCTTTGTCGTTTAACGCTTCATATTCATTAGTTGCTTAATGTAATAAATGAAATAGAAGTAAAATTATATATTGAAAAAGTACAACACATCTCTAAAAGTTTTTTTCTATTAAAATATAAAAGACAGGTAAGTTCCATTTGATCTAAAAATTTTCAAAATATTGATTTATACAAATAATTTAATAATTTTTAATTTTTACAAACAGCAAAAATTCCTGAACTATTTGCTGTTTGATATATGCATTGAAATGAAATTTTCTTCTTTATTTTTATTACTAATCTGAATTTCGTAATTAGAAAATAAGATAATTGTAAAAAAAAGACATATAACATGATATGAATTATTATTTTAAAATAAATTATAAACATTTCAATTTTAATTAACTGTAATAAATACTTTGTTATATTTATTTTTTTCAAAGTAAAATCTACATTTTTAAAGCTAATATATTGAGAAAAATGTATCTCTAAATTTTTTAAAAAATATTGCATCTTTTAATTTTCCTTCTTTATTCGAAACATCTACACAACTAAAAATTATATCTAATACATGTATATTAATTTCAGATTGCTAAGATAATATTTGCTTACAATAGTATATAAGGATAATATTTTATGTGTTTGACATTTTATACTCATCCAATAATTTAAGAGAAATATGTTTCTATATTTCTGGAAGTATAATATTCTTAGGATTTTTTTTGTTATTTCTTGAATAATGCTTTAAATAAGAAAATTATAATTTGATCTTTTTTCAGCTTAATGAATTATTAAATATGCAATATTTGACAATATCGCAATACATAATTATTAATTATTTCTAATCGAACAATTTTCATAAAAGCGTCAGTTTTATAACGTATGTTTTTTTTTTTCCAGAAATTGAATCAAAAGCAGCTCAGTTTTATCACAAAAGTTTAGCAAAGGATATTTCAATTTGCTTTACTACTTTAGATGTTTTTATTTCTAAAAACTCATTGAAACATAGTGCTAGTTATTATTTACACTGAGAAAAATTTACGGTGTTAAAGTAATTGCTACTAAAAATTGTTCTTTATTTTAAATTACATATTGTTTGTTAATTGCTATCATGTTTTCAATATTGTGTGATACAAAGTTGCACAGTCTTCTTTAAAAATATAAAACTAAAACGGAAGGAAAAGTTACTGAGGAACGTATAAGGAACAAATAATTCTGGTTAATTTTGTTTCTATATTTCTGAATTAGCTGCACAATATTTTTCACATTTTCAAGCTCTGAAATTGTTATTTAAATAGCAAAAATAAAACAGTAGAAAAAAATTATGAGTCGTGTTGGAGGACTGAAAGTTATTATAAACATATATGATGCAAATATACATATTATGTAAAATATGTACATTTGCATCAGTACCGGTCACCAGAGTGTAGAGATACTCTGGTGAATGCTACAAATCCACCCATTCTATGGCTAGACACATTTCCCATACAGCAGACGTCATTTTTTCAAAATATCCTTATTCGAGTATATAAAAACAGAATATGCATAATTATTAGTTATTAAAATTATTTTTGTATTTAAAAGAATTAATAAAGTTTATTTTGCCAAGTTTATTTTGATATTTTAAGTAAGGGAAAGTGTGAGTTTTAAAAACTGGTCAAATTAATATTTTATTTTCACTAAATAAAATATATACATGGTAGATATAAGCAATCACTACAAATATGATGCAGTAAGCACTTCATTTTTCTATAAGTTAACTACCATGAGTGTTTTTGCATTTTCAAAATTTTTTCAAAACACGAAAAATGTGTGTTTTATAATGCATACATATATGACATAATAAACATTTTACAAAGTAAAAATATGCAAGAAAAAATGTCTCACAAAGATCACTTATACGGTTCTTAAAGAAATCAGTTTTATTGTCATAATTACTAATGCTTATATTTATCTTAATATGTTAAAATCTGGGAAATAATCATTGCCTTTAACTATTAATATTTCTGAAATTTAAATCTGCATTTATCATGTAGCTTACAGCTGAAATGATATTGTTTATGGACTAGATTTATTTAATCGCAGTGAATCAGTTCAAATTTAGGCTTCTGTTTAATTCAGAATGGCTAAACATTATTTGCTTCATTTTGTATGTAAAATAAATTTTTCTATTTCGTGTTTCTTGCTCACCAGAATAAATAATTACATAATTCTGTTTTATAGTCAAATTATTGTTACCTTTAGCATTTTTAATCATTTTTGACTCATATATATTGTAAATATTCGTTTAATATCGGATATAGGAAATTTATAGAATTCAACGGAAAGATCAGCTTTCCCTTCATCATGTTTATTTACACTGTATGTCAAGACACTACTTAAAATAATTTTAAACATAAACAAATTTGCTTTTCGATAAATGAAGTTATATACATGAAATTCTTTGCTTAAATGTGTGCAACAAATGCATTTTGAAATGCAAATTTAAGTTTGTTACCATGAATAAAATAATAAGGTAAGCTTGCATATGTATTTAGATTTCATTCACATATCATATATCATTGCATTCCGAAAATATGTAATATTTAATAGAATACCAATAGAATTTAGAAAGCAAAATAATTTTAACATCTTCAGTTGACTTCTCTTTTTAAAAGCTGTAAAATTTACAAACGCTATTTGAAATTTTCAGTTAATAGGATTAGTATCAGATAAAACTCTTTTGTAGATATGTAAAACTCTGTACAAAAACTTTTTTCTTAAATCACAATATTTTCTATATATTTCAGTTTTTTTTTTATTTTGTTCTATTTATTAAATGTTTCCATACAAGCAGGTGTAGCATAATATAAAATATGTTGATTGCTTTTTCATGAATAATTTTTAATGTATATGCACTAATTCACCAACTAATATTTGAAACCACAAAAAAGGTTATATTTTCTTTTTTAAATATTATTAAAATGGGCGTGCGCTCGCACTTGCACGCATTCGACTAAATCTTGTAATGAAACACAATACAAAGAAATTGCTTTTCCATTATTGTAATTTTCATTTATCTTGCATTTTATTTCTATTTCATGTCTTCTATTTTGATTAAATATTTCTGTTAGGTTTGATTTTTTAATGATGGATTTAATTTCATTAACTTATTTAAAAATTGTATAAACAAATATTTTGTTAAACTTCTCTTATGCTTTTGCTTTGATAGTTGAAGCAAATTACTATTAAATAAAATAATTTTATTAGGTAAGTTAGTTTTACACAATGCATATGTAATATTGTCAAAAATATTGAATCCGAACAAAGACCTCATAGAAATAAGATTTAAACGTTATAATTTGAAAATTATCAATTTACGTTTTTCGTAAATAAATAAAAGTTTTTTAGCAAAATAAATTCATCAGAATAATTGCTATCAGAATTGTCATTTTTGTCCTTCCAAAAAAGCCTCGACTTTAATAAATTTTACCATTTTTTGTAATTTTTAAGATAAATAGTGCTTAGTCTTGGTATTAAACAAAATTAGCTTTGGTTTAATACTATAAATTAACAGTTTCTTTTGTATTTTTTGACTTACAAATAAAATACTTATTGCTTTAAAATTTGAAATTCGCGTGGAATTTTCCTTTCAAGAATTTACGAGAAATCGAGTTCAATGTTTTCTAAAAAAGTATTTAAATAACTTCGGATAGTCGGAGATTAATTTTAAACTGTACTTCAAAAAAACAAAAATGATAATGATGGAGATTATAATTTTTTAAGTGATTTTAATAATCTCAGTTTTTTTAAGCATTAAGAGTTTTAAGTAAATTACTAAATTGTAAGAGGCATTTATGTCTGTATTCATAAGTCTCTGGTTTGAGAATGTATTAGGACCTAATGCTATTTGGTCTAATGTGACAAAATGGATTTTTAAAACGTGGAACGTGTAATCTAGTAAAATTATATAGTAAGGCATATATACTTGTTATATTATTTATATCTTTTTTATTCTTTGCATTAATTATTCGTAAAATTTCCCACAATGCAATTTCTCCTGGATTCCAGGAAACAATTTGATTTATTATTTAATTTTCTCTTTTTTATGAAACTGTGTTAAGAGATATTGCATTTTGTATCATTTTATAAAAATTTAATCTAAAATATGTTTAACGAATTACAATTTTTTTAAAATTTGACTGAAAATAATTCACATTATTTTATTTAACACTTAGGAAATTAGAATGTTTTAAATTTCCTACAATTTTTTTAATAAAATTAAAATACATTTCAATGATTTTTAAAAAAATTATTTGAGATGAAGATTATTTTTACAAAATCGAATGGTTTCATTTTAAATATTATATAGTTATCATTTGATGAAAAATTAAAAAAAAATGTTTTATTGCTGAACTGAATTTAATCTTAGAGTCAAATTTCAAATTTCTGAGCGAAGAATATTTTTTTAAATATTTTTCAAAATAAAGCCAAAGAAATATGTATTCTGAAATATTTCTTCCAAAGAAAAATAATATACTGAAAGGGAAAAATGATGTACTAGTATTCTAGGGAAACATTATTATTAAAAATAAGTATTTCTTTTTAAACTTATTTGAAATGACATACTTTAAATTATAAAATGGATGCGAAGGAATACTTTTAAAAGAGAAACATATATCGAAATAAAATAAGTTTGATCGTACTGTTAGAATTTATTAGTTTTGCATTTTTCTAAATCTAAGTTTTATAACTGAAATTTTTCAACTCCTACAAGAATGTGTTGAAAATAATTAATGAGTTCTGATTAACAAACAATACTATCCTTAATATTCTTGAAATATATTATTCTTAATTAAACTGAAATTTAAAAATACAAATAAAGCAAACTCTTTACTCGAATATTTTTAGCCTTAATGAAACAAACTGATTGTCTAATTATAACTTCAAATGCAATGACCTAGTCTATTTATAATTGTTTCCTTAAAATAATTTATAAAATCATATTTTCAAATAATCCATATTATTTGTTTTCTATTAGATGCAATTTTTTATCCATAAGTATATTAAGTACTTCTAAATTTAAAAAAATATATATATTACTTGTTTTCAAAGTTAACTATTAGCCAAATAAATTTAAAAATTTCCGTATTCAAGAAATTTGCCAGATTCAAATGAAATTTGGTCTGAAGTTTTCGTAATGATTATGACTAACAAAAGTTTTAAAATGCCGCGTACTGACGCTACTGAAAATCCTATATTTTTTCTTAATTACAGTGGTTTTATTATTTAACTGTTCACAAGCATTAATATTTAAAATTATGTTTAAATAAGAGATATATATTTTGAAATTCATTGTATTCTTCATGAGGAATAGAACATTTCTCCTAAAGAATAAACTGAGTATTTTTTTTTTATTTTTGCAATCCGCTTAACATTATATATTTATTTAGTTTTTAATGTCATAGTTATTTTAAGGATACTTCTATCATTAAAATATTTATTTAGTCTATACATAAATATTAACATAAATATAAAATAAGTCAGACAGTTATCTTAAAACCTTTCATTCTTTCATGCACATTCAAATATCGCGTTTACTTGCGAATATCTAGGGTTGACTTATTTTAGGGTTATATTATTCAATCAAATAGTGCCCAATATTGCTCTCTATTGCTTTAGCTTTTGCTTGTTGGTTAAGTGAAAACATTAGAGAATATTAGGTTAATTAAGTTTTGAATATTTTTAAGTTTTTTGAAGGTGTCGTTGATTAATTTATATGCACCTCTATTAAACTTAAAAAAGATTAAATATAAATTTATTGTGTTGTACAATATTCTTTTGTTTTTTTATCACCGAATTATAATTCTTTAAGCATTTTATTGTCATTTTCTAAACATAGGTCCAAAAATATTAATTTTAAAAATTATTTCAATCCGTAAAATAATAGAAAAATCAAAGATATAGTCAAAAATAAATAAAATCAATAAAGTAAATCTTACGCGAAAAAAGCGTTCACTCAAATAACAAGTAATGTAATTTTAAAAAAATAAAACTAACAACTATTTCATCTATATGGATATATCCAGACATTGATAAAGCAATGATTTTTTTTCTTTTGTCTCATAATTTAATTTCTTTTGTTTGTTTCTTGGGGAAAAATAATCGCTTTCGCAAGAGTTGAAAATGATGGAAAATCTGTTATGAGTTTTTCTTTGTTGTTTAAAATAACGAAGAAAGGAATGAATAGGTGAAAAATTCATTTTATACTACTTTCCAACACAATTTTTTACCACTCTGCCAATCCGTTTTATTGAAATGCGTTTCGAGTCATCAACTGTTCCTATGGTAACAGTGCAATTTACTTAAGAGATTCAAAACCGTTCATGAAGTAGATGAAAATAGAATGAGATATGGAACTGAATCTTCGCGCGCGGGAAAAATTTGTTAGTTATTCAGTATGTTAACTTTTGAAGACAGGTTATTGATCTGGTTTCTTGCTATAAATTCTCCTCTAGAGCAGCATTAAACTTAATCAAAAACTGACAAAATAAAAAGTTTATTGGATTTTTAAAATATATTGAGACTTTTTTTAAAATTATTATTAAAAATTACATAAAATTTATTAAAAATTATATTTCATCCAATAATATACCACATAAATATGAAGACAATGAATTTTTTAACTATTAAATATTACAAATGTTTGAATCTTCTTTATGTTTTTAAAATCTAGGAACTAAATATTTTTAACTATTATCGCGTTAATAAAACTTTATTTGACATAGATTTATTCATTTATTTAACAACATCACAAACTCATATTAGCATTGCTACTTCTTAATTAATTTGATATTTATAATTTAAAAATATTTATAAACTATCTCCAAAGGTAAATTTTAATTTTACAATTTATTAAAAATAAATGTAAGGTGCAAATTTTATTGAAAATAAGATTTACTTACATATTTGCATCTTATTAAAATTATAACGCTAAAAAAAGTTAGATAACCAATTAGGGAATAGAAAAATTCCAAATTTTGCAATATCTCAATCAATTTAGAATATCGTGTTGTTATTTACTATTATGGAGTACTTGTGTTTAAACTCATGCGTTTTAGTGAATTTTTCCTTCATAATGAATTTGCATATTGAATCGCTGTTAGGGGTTTAAATCTAAATTTTTAAATAATGATTTATTAATACTATAAATCTTCCCTATCTTGAAAACTATCCGATTATTATTTCCATGTTTCAATTGAGAAAATACTTTGATACTTAAAAAATGTTTTTTAAATAAAATAAATATTTTGATAATTGGTGTCCTTTTGAGGAAGTCTTATGAGGAGTAAGAGCGAAATCAATATAAATTCTAACTCTCACTGAATTATTAATCTGTTAATATTATTATTTTTACAGTGCATAATATAAAGTTAAGTTTCGAATATTGTGTGTAATTTATAACTTAATTTTTTTTATTTTTCTCAAAAATAGTGTAATTAACATAAACTGTTATATTTTTCTCAAAAATAAAAGTAATAATTTACGTTAATTAAATAAAAATGTTCGAATTTTTTTTTCTTATATTTTTAATTTTATAATCATTTAAATAATGTTTATTGAAAAACGAACTCTAGATTTAAAGTTTAATTCATATTTGAATTATTTAGTTATAGATTTTAAATCAACATATTAAATCAATAAATTAAAGTTTTTCTAATTTATGTTACTTTTCATAAATAAGCAGAAAGCAGTTCATTTCATTGAATTCTATACGATAAGTTCTCTTCTTCCCAAAATTGTCTGAGAAAAGAACTCAGGGGTAACATTATTTAGACTTGAGTGTAACTAAGAGCCACACGTAAGTTTGCTGAGAACTCAGCATTGTGAGACCAAATTGTTTTGCGCGAGAAAGATATCACTGTGACCTAAAGACTCGTCCATCGGGCGACCAATACTCATTTCCTAGGAAACGGCACGTGATGACCAATTGGATTTCCGAGATCCGGGACTAACCACTTCCCTCGGACTATGGACGCACGATTATCCTCCGGGGACACAGAATCAGAGTTATGTATTCTGAAGGGAGTTTAACGACCTACGGCAGGAGGCCAGTCAAGTATAATTATACCGGGTCATTTAAGATGCTGGACAGTTCCTATCGCCAGTTATTCCGGTAGTTGAATTCAAGTTCCATAGAACAGGAACACGTTCATTTCTGAGTCAATGAGATAAAGTATTAGTTTAAAAGTTTTGAAGAGCATTACGAATGCAGAACCCTTGGGAAAGACGAGTCAACCTTTATCTTCAATAAACGACAAATTAGTGTTCAATCAAACGAGCAAAATTAAATCAAAGATCGTTATGAGGTATTTATTGGGAGGAAAATTGTAATAAACATTTGCTGATAAGGTATATCAGTAGAACCTAATGAAATTAGTGTATTAAAATATGTATTTATAGTTCTTTAAACATCATTCATATTATTTTTATTTAAAATGGACAAATTTAGATAAATGTAATTGACTACTTATTCTTGATAACATTTTACAACTGTTTTAATAAAATTAATAAAAAATAAAAAGCTTATTAATTTTCAATTTTTATTCTATAAGCAAATTGGAATATGCAAAGATATGTTAACACTTGTCTGACATAATTAAAAATAACATTTTAGTAATTAACACAAAAAACTAATTACTATTACATTGTGTAAAAATTCTCAGATTAAAAATATTGTATATATAAAGTTTTAAGTGAATTTCTGTCATGGATATGTTTATTTAAATAAAAGATAAAACAAAGTGTTTGGATTCAAGTGCTGCTACTAAGTAAATCTCTAAGACTTATAAATTCAATATGCACATAATTTCGATAAAAGTTAATAATAAATTTCCATAAAAGACATTTTTCATGTATCAGAAATTTAAAAGTGATTCAAGTCTCAAACGAAAATTTTGGAGTTGACTGTAGACTGAATAAAGAACGTCTTTGAAGTTGTACAAATCCGCATTTAAAAATGAAATATTTGTATATATGAACTATAGGTATATATGTCTTGTGTAAATTGTCAACAGAAGTAAAATCTAAATCTTTGCATAGAAGTAAATTATTGACACATCAAAAAGTAATAGAAAATCAATAATGAAAGGAAATATATATATATATATATATATATATATATTACAGCAGACCAAGCAGTTTCCACACTTTGCCAAAGTTGATGTGAGGTGACAGCTGGAGGTATAATCTGTGTCAATCGTTTGAGCAGCCATGAACCATATGTTTTGTTTCGGCAAAAGATGCGAAGAGCGAACCTGCCAGTGATATACTTCAATCTAGCGATAGCCGAAGAACCTTTTGATTATGCGTGACATGTGTGGTCGTGCATTATCCTGCTGAAATATGGCTATGGGCAATCCCTAAACGTAAGAAATCACAACTAATCCCAACATCTCGGTGATGTAGCTGGCTGTTTAAAGTACCATTGACAGAACATTTTGGTCAGTAGTATACCCTTCTTCAACCAATGATTATATATCTGCATTACAGTTGTTTGGTTTAATCTAAAGCGACTTCCGATTCACAATTTTGATAGGTCACTATCCTTCCTCTGTCGGAATAGCATACTTGATCAAAAAATGATCTCTGTTTTTTATGAACCATAATTGATTTCTTAAACCACAAAGGAAACACAATTACTGAACTTGTCAAAATCTCCATGCCATAAATAACGCTTTGAAATAGTGCCTCTGGTGGGCGTGGTATGTGCTTGCTCTGGAATTCTAATGATTTGCATATCACCTCTGTTAAGTTGTAAATTTTATGTTACTTGCATGGTTCCTTCAGGATGTTGCATTTACGGTGACCGGCAGTGTATATATACATGTATGTCTGTGTGGGTGTTTATAATTAAGTATGTTGCATATAAAATTATATGTATTTGTAAGAAAATCATAAGGAAAAGTAAGTGCGTTTTTGTTTTAAGAAAGATTTTTACATCAGATGAATAAGATTAGGTTTACATTTTGCATTGTAAAATAAATCATATTTCCATGAATTATGTAAATAAAGCTCAAAAAACCACGTTTTACTGTGATTGCAAAGAAAGTTATGATATTTTTTTGGACGAAAATTACAGTTTCAAACGGTAATTGCACCAAATGTTTCATTTTAAAATAACTTTTTTAATTCCTGTAAAATTTCAAACATTGTCAGATCTAGAACTCTCCGTGGTTAAGTTGTAGGACTTTGGTCCTCAAAGTGTTAATGCTCTGGTTTAATATCATTACTCTCTTCAGCTTTACATGTCCACAAATTTCTGGAAACGTCCTCGATTGCATTTGTTGGGAAACTGGAAAACTGTTCACTATCTTAAATGAATCCTCACAGACAACAATAAGTTGGGCTATATTAAAGGACATATATAATAATTTATCTGTTTCGTTATCTAATAGAACATCTCGCTATTTTGTAGATCTAAGATTATTAGTTATTGATTGTATGTACTAAGAAAGCAAAAGTTAGTATATGACATACAAGAGGTTTAAATAGCAGTGGAGAAGGTCTTTGATGAGGGAGAGAAAAGATCTGTGACGATAATTTCGGGATTTTATCATTCATTAATAGCTATATATGGAATTAATTTGTTAATAATAGAGAAATAATTATAATTTAGTAATTAATAATAAAAATAGTAATTGATAATAATTCATATCAATGCCAAAGGAACACATTTTTTAAAAAATTGCAATATACTTATTAACGTAAATCTTTAACTTTTGATTGAGCAAACTGTTTTATGGAAATAAATTTATAAATGAATTACGAAACAATAAAATTAAATATTATTAATTCTTTACTGATTAAATATTATTTTAAAAATTGTTGATTTTTTGTTCATCATGATGTATTATATTCCATAATATATATTTTTCATAGTCTGTTGGCAATAATCATGTGCTGCAGAGATCAAATCCAAACATCAGGCACTCACTTCGATATATGGTTATACAGAAAGATAAGCGTAATATCAATCCATTTCAAATTGCGTAACAATGGCTGATATTAATAAAGGTTCAGTAATCAAGCATTTAGAAAAGCATAAATTTGTTACTGGGGCATGGTGAACCCTAATGGTGCAAAATCATAAGTTTTAATGTGATTCTTTATTATTGTAAGGATTAATACTTAAGCTTCTAAAATCATACTTGAGATTTAAAAATGTATCACGCTCATTCAGTTTTTAAAATTTTTAATTCCACATACATATAACTTAAGATTTTATGTTTAATTTCTTTAATGCAAAAATATAAAATTTTTATTGTTAAAACTTTATTTTCATGGGGAAACTAATTATTTTATTATTAAAATATTAATTCTCTGCAATAAAGTTATGAAAAAATGCATATTTTATATTTTTAAAATGTGGCATTACTTTCAATATTTTGAATTAACTGGGAATTTTAAATAAGAACTTTCAGTACGTATAATATATAAATTTAATAAATTTGTTTTAAAAACAATTAGGACTTTTAAAATTTCATTTCTTAAAAAAAAGTGAATCAAATATAAATTTATCACTTGTAAAAAATATATTTCCGTATTATAATATTTTTGAATGTTATTCATGCTATTTTAGTATTTGTTAATTGGTCCAAAAATAAATTTAAAAAATGGAATTCTTTAATTTGAAAAATCTATTTTAGAAATTTAATCATACGGAAGCAGCATTTATGTGTAAACATATTTTAATAATTTAAAACATTATTTTTGAACTTTCCTGCTAAAATAAGTCTCATAACTTAATATATGACTTAGATGAATTCTTCCTTAGTTGCATTGTGGCAACTCACTCTTCTTTACATAAAATAACATTAAAATGAATAAAAACTCATTCTTGACTCTGAATATGAAATCATTTTTCATGGAATACAAATAAAATCTGTCAAGGCGAAAAACGTATAATTAATTTTCTTCACTATACGTGTATGCTGCTAGTAGACAGGAAAAACTGATAAAATTATGAGGTTTTTTTTAATTATTTTAATCTTGTGACAAACATATTTTTTTGAAATAAATACATTTAAAAATGTGTTTTTTCTCTCTTCATTACAAATGAACCAAACAACTATCCTTTGCAAAAAAACACGTCCTTAAGTTTTTCATATTGAATCAGCTTATGAATTAGTTTTATGGTTATGTTGTTTTTATTAAATTACTATTCAAATGAAAGAATAATAACAATGTTACAATTCTTAGAAAAATGCATAAGTAAAAAGATATTTATGGAAAGTAATTTTAAGAATATCTTAATTTGGAGCAAATTCTACAATTTTTTTTCTAAAATAATGTTAAATAACCACACATGAAAAATATACCATTAACTAAATCATCTTAAATATAAATATTTTCATTTAGAGAATGTCACTTTTTAAAAGTATTCTAATTTACTTTATATCGTAAAAGCTAGGTAATTCCATATTAAATTTAACTGAAATCATTTTATCTTGCTCCATTTATTTTATTTATGATTTAGAAAATTTTAATAAAATTCTATCTGATAAAAATAAAACAAAATAGCTTTAATTTGTTTGCTCTACAACTTTTAAATACCCCAAAGTTATATCCATAAAACATTTTTTTAGTCATTTGTTTATACTCCTTTTGTTGAACTTTCTCTTTCATTATGTTTAACAATCACATTAAAAAGTTAAAAATACCATATTTTACTGTGCAATATTTATATTTTTATTAAAAAAAATTTCCGAGAGAAATAATCGAAGAATCATATGCATTTTAAATCTAGATATTTAAAAGCATTTTCCCACCTAAAGTACTAGTGAACGTAATTTTCTTCACTAAACTTTTAAAAATTGATTTTTTTTTGTACAAAAAATATCGTATGAGTGGTCTTAAACTCAAATTAAATTTATTTCAATTTTTAACTAAAACGTTATTTAGAATGCAATATTAATTTCATTTATAAAAGAATATTTAAATAAAATATTGATAGCAGCAATTTATTTTTAAAAACTTTTCATTAATTCTACATAAATTTGCATTTGCATTGCTATGAGTTTTAGTTTCAATAGAGAACCTCAGAATAAAATTTATTTTTAATACAATTGCAAAAATTGTTAAGAATTAGCAAAATTATTAAATTATCAAAGTGAGTAGCAGTTAATAAATAATTTTGCGCTATATTTTTGATACTTTTGTTTACATCTTTTGTAAATACATTGTCTCTAAAAATTATGAAAAAAATAATAAATACAGATTTGAAGAATTCTGCTCTCAAAAAATAAGGTCTGCTTAAATAATCATTGACTCATTGTATCAAATATATTTTTAAAAATATGCAATTTATAAATTTTGAAAAGTATTATATGTGTTAGAATTTATGTAAACAATTATATAAGCTTTCATTATACAAAAAAATCGTATAAATATAAAGAAAAATGTGCATTTCAGTATAATTATTTTATTAGAAACGTAATGTAATTCATGTAAATGTAATAAATTATATTTCCTTAACTTACCGTATAATAAATAAACTTTGGTTCTATTACGAAAGAATTTTGAAGCTAAGTTTTCCTGATGTTTTACTCATTTTAAAACTCCATTAGCTTTTAAAGGATTACATTTTACATAAGATCACAAGCCAGTTTTATTTAAAGTGCACGCTAATATATCATGTGTTACGCATCGTGCAGAATGATGCAATCCTTTTATGACTCAAGCATCATGATGAATCATCAATGATGCTTGAATCATTCACCAAGGGCATTCTAAAATACATAGTTGCTTCAAAATATATTTACCAGATTTCCTTTCAATATGATAAAAATATTATACAACTGACAAAATTTTAATATTAATCCAAGACATTATGCTTTTGTCAATCAGAGAGCATTGTAAATCGAGTTTTTCTTAAATTTAAAATATTTATAATAATTGCACATAAAGAATTTAAGTCTATGTAAATTTAATTATTAACTTCTTCTTTCAGATTTTCGCTTTGTAAAAATGTTTAAAACAGTTTTCATGTAGATTTTTAGGTCTTGTGCAAAGCTACGACTGCTAACATGCTGTCAAGTTTTAAAATTTTTGAAATATTATAGACATTCTCGGTGATGTTGTATCCATGCGAGGTGCGTTTTTAGCATCCAAATACCCAAACGGAATCGACGAAACCAAAACTGCGTAACTGGTTGTTTCAGTCATATATAAAAAGATAAACACCTTTCACAATTTTAGCCACCCAGCTATATTTTTCGCCGTTACAAGAGAAAAACGAAAATGTATCGAATTTTCTGTTTGTTGTCTTCCATTTTTAAAACCTTGTACTCGTAACTGAATTAATCTAACAAAAAACCACAAGAGGATACTTTAGTGTGAAATGTCACCTTTCCAACGAGCATAAATCTGAAATTGTTTGATAGATACCTCACGAGATATCGATCACTACAGACGTCTACCGAAAAAAAATAATGGATTACTTTTTCCCCAAACTAATTTATATATATATATATATATATATATATATATATATATATATATATATATATATATATATATATATATATATATTATACTCATATCTCATATATATTTATTTTATTAAAAGTTAAATAACAACTGAATTAATTTATCAAATGTGTATGGTCATTTTATTAAATTTAACAGATTTTAACAAAATAAATTAAAAAGTAAGAAAAAGATGTCATCAATGTATACAAACTAGAGGTGGGAATATCCATGATTAATATATTTTGCTAGTTTTCCATGAAAAATTTCGTCATAAAAAATTACAATTTTATTTTTTAATTTATTTGATTTAAAAAGAAATAAGATTTGACTTTTTCATGGCGATTGATTTTATGGTGTAAATCCTTTTTGCTTTTTTTATATAAACTTTTATATTGACATAAGTACATTATTTTTTTCTGCATATCTCATTCAAATATTTTGTGTCTACATTAACATTCATTTGCAATATTAGCGCAAAGAACCAAATGTTCCTTTGCTTTTAGTGGTCACTGTAGAAAAATTAGTTAAGCATATTTTAATGTTCTCCACTAAATATTAATTTTCAAAATGTATCTCATATAAGCGATTTAATTATTGATGGATTTAAAACAAATAACTTAAAACATAATTAAATCAGCATACAAAATAAGACTATTTTAAATGTTAATAATTATCTAGTTTTACGTGAATTGTTCCGTCATTTTCCGTCATTTAAAATTAATTTCTTTTATTTAAAAAAGAATATTTACAAACCAACAAATAAAATTAGCGATTTAATTATTTTATAAATTGCATTACATTATAATTAGCGTCAAATATTTTTTGGGACTTAAATTTTTCTTCAGTTGAGAAAAGTTAAACTCAAAGAAATTAAACATTTTTAATTTCTTTACAAAAATTGAATCAATACTTACATCTACAAACTGATTTACTGCTTTATTTTATAAGATATTTAAGATTGTGACATTTGCGTTTTTATTATTCAGCATGAAACAGCTAAATTAAACTAAGGTGTTTTTAACTTAGATTAATGTATATGAAAATGCCTTATATGTAATATGATTTTTATTTGAACTTTAGGATGTTAATGGAAATTTTACATAACACAAAGTGACAAAACATTTAAATTATCAAACAGTTAAAAACTGACAACTTATTTTAATAAATTTACTTAATTAAGGAAATAATATTTTACAATTTTGGCAGGAAATTTTTTTGCTCTATAACGTATTTCTTTATTGAACAAGAATGTTTACAAGGACAAATTTCAGATCAATTACTCCATTGACAAATGAAGTTTATGATTTTAAGCCTTAAAAAATGTAACTAAGAATATGGTATTAAAATGGTTGAAATTTCATAAATGGTTGAAATTTCAGATTAATCAAGCAAGTTGTGACTGATAATGCATATTTCATTTTGAAATTATTTATAAATGCCGATAGTTTCAGAAAGATATTTTAACGATAAAATAATTGACAAGTGTTTCTCGTTACTAAAGTGTCCCCATGTCCTGTAAATAACAACTTAAATAAAATACTGAAATTTCAAAAACTTATGAAGTTTAAAAAAATATAATAATATAAAGCAGCTTATATTAATGTAGGGTTCAAAGAGGATTTGTAATAACAGCTCGAATTCGAACAGTTTTGTGAGTATGGAGATAATGATTTCAAATGAACGAAAACAATAAAAAGATGTCAAATGTAGACTAACACCCATAGCATCATAATTTCAAGAATTTTAACTTTTTATGGAAATGATGAATTATTAGACTATATCTCTATCGTTTTTAGTATAATGGTATGCTGAAGTAGTGATCACTACTTTCTTTTATTATTTAACAATGCATATTTTTTGGACTATGTTCACATATTTCAACGCTAAACATCTTAATGTCAAATCATTATCTTTCTATCTATGGTAAACTTGATTTTTGTTTGAAATGGAAATAGCAATATGTATATACTTCTTTAAACTCTCACTTAAAATTTTGGTATGAAGTTCCTTCCACACAAAAACACTCGATGAAGACTGTACTGGTAAAATTGTATTTTTCAAATTTCTATGCACCATTCCATATGTAACTAACACATAGTTCTATGGTTTGGGATGAATTTGAAAAATCTCAGTTTTTATGAAGTGTAAGGATATGAATAATGAAGATGTTTCTTTTTTTTCAAGCAGAATTAGAGATTTTTCAACAAACATCCAGAATTTCTTTCGAGAATCCCAAATGTCTGCTTAAAAATTGTAGGAAATTTCAAAGATCAATTTTAGTACAACAGGTAGATTTTCTATTTTGGATTTTGCACTGAATTGACACTACAGTTTGAACTAGCATAACGCTTAAGTTGGTTAGAGATTGATTCACTGCTCTCATCTCATAGCTTCTACAGATAATTTTATTTTCTATTATAACAAATTCAAATGCTTTCCCCAGACATATATTCATATTATGATTAAGTTCAGGCCATATACCATTGCTATAGTAGGGTATCGTAACTTCTTCTATCATTTTATTAGGCATGCAAAAGGAAATGCAATTTTGGAATGAAAAGCAAATTCTAATATACTTAACTTCCAAATTTTAGGTGTGCAATTTAAATTAATAATTTACGTATAACATATTTCGTGCAAAAATTTTGATTAATTTAGAAACTGATGCCATGCTTTGTCAATTCTTACAAACATGAGCATTCACAAGATGCATACTCTCATTGGATTGTATAAATTTATAGAATACTTCTTTTCAAACTAAATTTCTTTCTTAAAATTAGAGATAATTTAAATTAAATGTTCAAAATTTAACAAGTATTTTATTCATTGTACTAAATGTTATATTTTAATATCTAAAATACTTATCTGGCTTTAGTATTCAAGTTTTGATTTAAACTTCCACCAACATTGCTAACTAAAATCAAAAGAACTTTTTTTATTTTCAAATAACGAGAAATCACTTACATTTTCCAAAACTATACTGTAATAACATGAAAAATATTTTGGCATGAATACTTGACACTGTCATTAAACTAAT
The DNA here is from genome assembly GCA_026290005.1 of Latrodectus geometricus. Lineage (NCBI taxonomy): Eukaryota > Metazoa > Arthropoda > Arachnida > Araneae > Theridiidae > Latrodectus > Latrodectus geometricus. The sequence continues at coordinate 42,596 of JAPDSC010015580.1, read as the reverse complement.
TTATAAAAATAATTTTACATATTTTAAAGTAAAAAAAATCAGATTATTAACGTGGATGCTTTTTAGTTAGAATAGATAATTTGAAATATTAATTAAGTTGATATTGTGCATACTGATATTTTTACAAATAAATCTTGTCGCAAAAGCTTTGACAACACAAAGTGATTCTTAAATCAGGAGACAACGCACTTATTTACTTAAATATCCCGACGATATTGGTAACTCATTTGTGACTTCAAGTTGTATCGAAAGATTAACTTGAAGTTCTTCTATAGATCAACTTCAAGTTAATTTAAGGTAACTTCAAATTATATAGAAATATTTAAAGTATTAAGAATAACGTTGGTTATGATAATAAATAAATAAAAAAATATAATAACCAAAGTTACAATCACGATATTATTGGTTATCTAGTTTCCAGTGCTCTCACCTATAATGAAACAATATTATCCAAATGGAAATATCTAATTTCTTGTGATAATCCTTGATATTTGCTCATAAGAGTCACCATTTAATAATTAAAAAGAGATGAGGATATCAACTATCAAAATCATTATTATTGAAGAGACACTCAAAACAATTATATTTTTTGTCTTTTCCATCACAGTGAGATGAATTATCTGAACCTATTGTTATTTTCCCTAATATTTTTCACATATGTTACTGGACATTCTACTCATGTACTCATTCGAATATAAATTTATAATACTTTGCAGTCTATATTTATATTTTTCAAAACTTGTATTTTCCCGGTCATATTTTATTTTGCAACACAATACTTGAATGTACTGTTTATATATTATAACAATACCCTGGTGTTGTTGCTAATTTGCAATTTGCTTAACATTCTCTAGATTCTTTTCTTGAAAAATTTTTTTGAGATATTGAGTAAGCATTTTAACTAATCAAGGATATTTGAAACATTTAATCGATAATGTCTTTAAGTTCCTTAACCGTTAGATATTAGTTGATGCATCAGCTCTACATACCCATTATTTATAAAAAAAACACAGTATTTTTATAATTACACCTGAATAGATTCATTTGTATATAACTTATAAATGTGTCTAGAAAAAAACATTTACATTCCTGTTTCTCAGATATTCTCTAAGTTCTTATTCCAAGTAAATTTATTCAGAGGCATAATGTTTTTATTAATGATTTTTTTAATATACCGATAGTTGATATAAAATCTGAAATGTAAATATATTAATTTCTGTTAATAAAATTTGTTCATGAATTTCGGTTAATTTAGAATTGTACTTCATAATTTTGGAGTATTTATAAATATTAACTTACATATTTTTTTCATGATACTTTAAATACATTTTTAACTGATTTAATAATAAATATTAGAAAATATCAGGTAATTGTTATTTTAGAAAAATGTTGTTCTTACTTTAGAGTTTTATTCTATATACATCTTGCGTAAATTACATTTCTGTAATTAACATATACTTTTACATGTCAATTCTGTCAGTAAAGAATGATGATATTTTAGTATACCTAAGTAGAAATCCAAACAAAACACGTTTGTTATTCACATATTTTGGATATAATTACAAAATAATAATTCATATAAATTTAAAAAATAATTACACTCGTAGTAATAATTTACCACTTTCATTTTCTAACGTTGTACAATCTAAATGAGTCTTCATTCAAGTGGATATATCACTCTAATTAAACATTAAGCCCTATCTCCTTTGAGATCTCGGTGACATGAATAATGCATCGTAGAGGAGCAACGACTGCTCAGCTTAGAAAATTCCTGGTTATCCAGAAACTACGATATACCTAGACTTATCTTTTCCAGTACACATGGGAGCGTATCAATGACAGGATAAAGATTTTATTTCTAAAGGCGAAGCTCAGGAACTACATTTGATCAATAGCCAAGATGGAAACGAGTGCTCATTTCTTACTTTTCACTGCTTCATGCTTTTCTTCAAATAAGATCTTAGTGGAGTTTGACAAGAATACTGGTTTATCTATGAGATTCATTGGCATGCTGACATGTTCTTGTCTATGACACAGGACTGTTGTACGTTTCAAGTAATTTCAAAGAAGCTTGAAACGTAATGCATTTTTATTTCTGAGATCATTTTCAAGTTTTATTTTTCAAATGCCTGTAAAATTATTTTTATGCTTTTTGAATTTCATTAAATGTATTTATATAACATACATTTCAATAAATATTAAATCAAACTAATTAATATATACATGTCTAGCAAATTAATTTTCATTATAAAAATGAAGTATGAATGAAGTATTTCAGTATGAAGTAAATCTTCAAAAATATTAAAAAGATTAAAATTTTAGATAAATTTTCAATTTTTCTTATCATCTTAATATGTTAAAAGAAATAGCAATTTTTTTTTCTGCAATGTATAATTTATAAAAATTGATTAAAGTATAAATATATTTTGAAAATATTTTGTATACTGTTCTCTCGTAATATTGTAATAAATGAAGATATTTACTTTAATCAAGACGTTTTTTGTCACATCATTTAAATCTCAGACCGCATTTTATCTAAGTAAGTAAACGAGTGATTGACCTTTAATTTTAAAACTCAACTTGCGTTAAAAAGGGTGTTCCGATACGCGTTAAAAAGATTTTTCCTTATTAATTAACTTTAAAAGAATTGCATGATTTCTCTGAAAACATTTCTATGGAAATAAGAAAATTAATAATAAAAGAAATGTGTTTCTACTTAATGTAGAAAACTAATTTTATCGTCAAAATAATTAAAAATATTTTATGTATATAAAATACATCTAAAAATAAAAATAAGATTAATATAAATAACATATAAAGTTCGAGATAATTTAATTTACAAAATATTTTCATTATAAAATTAATTTTGAACAGCAAATAAACTTTTATTCTAATATACATCTCCAATAATTGCATTCCAAAAAATCTATGGAGAACAGATTTTAGTTCAATTAAATATTTGGAGCAAGTGCTTAATAATGTACAATCAAAGTATTTTTCGTATATATTTATATATATTTAATTAGAAAATCATACTTATTATTTGAAATAATAAAGGTTCATTATGTTGTTATTTTACTGCAACACAAATTGTAAGCATCACATATAGTCTTTTATTATTTTCAATGTTTAAACTTACATAAATAAAATTTATTTCTATTAAACGATTACGTACTTTAATCTTTTTTCCTGTTTAAATAAAGTATTTTAAAATTTCATTCACACATCTATAATTTCAGCCACATACAGATCGAGACCAACGTTAACAATATTTTCATCCAAATTATGATTTTCATAAATTTATTCTTAACTTATTTTGCATAAATTTTTGTCATTGTATTCATATATATGTATATATTATAATATTTATTAATTATTTTTTATATTATTATTATATTTATTTATTTATATGTGTATATATAAACTTAACGTATTTAAAGCAAATTGTAATACATTTACACTTATTGCTATTAGTTATAAGAGTGCTTAAAACTTTCCTCAGAAAATTGTTGCACAAATGCTCTTACAGCATACTGTGTGAAATATGGCTAAAAAATCATGCGTTAAATTTTATCTAATTGTAAAATAATTTTTAATTTAAATTAACAAATACATGATTTAGCTAAAAATTTTTTTTTTGTAAAATTGTCTCAATTATTTCATAAAGTATCATCAATCTTTTTAAAATACAAACAGATTTCGCAAATGTGCAATGAGCTATTAAAATTTGTGTTAAGATTTTTTTCCCGATGCTTGATTTCCCATAGGCGCTATGATCCCACAAAACTTCGCGAAAAAGTTTTTAAAGAATGAAAGTTGGACTTTGTATTCGAACTATTAACCAACCTACTAAGTACAGACGGCTGCCTATCGAACGGAGGACAAGATCACAGCGCCTCCTTCCGGGCAAGTCCGACTGCTTCATCCTACCGATCTCGGGATAGGGTTTACTTTGAATCTGCTTGTGTTGGGCCAAAGGCAAGGATATTCAACACACCTTCTCGCCGCCAGTTGGTGTGTGGAAATCGCAGATTAGAGAGGCGCGTTGTTCGCAAAAGAATTTTTAAATATTTTCTTTACTATTGTTTCAGCCAACTTTTAGACAGTTGTGTGATTTCAAGTGACTTTAAAAACTGGCCACTTAATGGCGTGACCAGATTCTTTTGGCCAGTGAAAGGCCATCGTTTTGAATTTATTTCACTTTGAGATTTTTCTTTAAGAGAAAGAGTATTCCATTCGCAAAACGGTCATTTCCGCATGTACCCTCTGGAAGATGAATACGAGTGGTACGCTGGGAGGTGGACGTGCTATTTCAAGACTAATTTTGTACGATGCATCTGCAGTATGGTGTTGATTTTATTGCTGCTATGCACTGTCCAAAGCATATCAGCTTCTTCAAAATGGAAAGTGGTAATTCGATCTTTCATATTTGCAGTCCTACTGCATACCTCAGAATTTTTACAGTTCTCTTCAGCCAATGCATCACCCGGTGAGTTAAAACAAAATTAATTTAGATAAAAATATCTCAATGTTGTTTTAATAAATAAAGTATCGGGAGAAATATTTAGGTCTAAAATAAAAAGATATATTTTTAGGAAATTTGAAATGTTCTCATAAAACTAATAGGAATAAAAAAAATTTCAAACATCAAATGCATTTAAAAGTTAATACTAATATTATATTATAATATTTTTCATAATACCTCTTGTGGTATCAAAATTTATTGATCCTGTTATTGATATTTTAATTAGAAATAATTCAATTTATGTTTATTAAATTCAGTAATACATTTGTGCGAATTATTTTTATATGACTAGGCAAACGTATTTAAAACCTAATGTCACATAATTTTGATCATATTTTAATTAAGTTGCATATTTTTTTAAAAATAATTCTAACAATATTAAAAAACAGACTAAAAATTATTTTTATGTCTGAAGGATGTGTGACTGAAGGATCTTCACATAATATTTTTTAGATATAAATAAATAAAATTGAATATTTCAGAAATTTAGAGCTACTATTAAAAACTGAACAAGAAAAAGTATTATTTACCATAAGTCATTCTCTATTTCATGAATTAAAATTATTTCGAAAATCATTTAAATCAGTTTATGAATATTTATTTCACTGTTTAATAGCATTTAGAAATAACATATATATCTCAAGAAAAAAAAATGATATTAAATTTATTTGTGTAAGGAAAATTTTTTATTATTATTAAGTTATTTGCTATTTTTATGAAAAAAAGTTTAAGCACACTGATACGTTTTTGATCACATTGATGCTACATAACAGTTAATTGCAATATCTGTTAAATTGTTATTCAAAACATTACTAAATCAGTAATATTAAGAAGTTCGAAATTAATATTTAGAGATTTATGAAAATCTTTCCGTAGCAGAAAGCTTCGTCAAATTATTTTATATTAAGTTCATTCAAATCGAGGATTATAAACAATTATAGTTTTTTATATTTTCTCTAGAATTGTGATTTCAAATATGTTCCTGGTAAAATTTAAGTATTACTATTTCTTTGTGAATAACCAAATATAACAATTACTTTAATATTATTCAAGCTGAAATATTAAGTTAATATATTATAAATAATATTCAATTATTTTACGTTCAAATTTTGAGTTTATTCAAATATTTATGTATAATTTGAAAACTTTTGACATAAATTTAGTTTATGCATTAATCTTTCTGTTTTTATTGGAGCATGTTTATCATTTGTTATATTGATATGTTATAGAATTCAGGTTATGATATTTGTGAAAGAAGATTTGTCTCAAACTGAACTGTCCTATCTTGGTTACTATGCCTGTAATTGAATGAATTATATAATTTATCATTAGTAGATTTAAATTTAGAAATATTTATTCTGTGCTATTGTAATAAAAGGAAAACTGGTAACCAGTTTTATCTAGTAATTGCATCGCTATTTAAATCATAATTATGAAACATAAATTTCATATTTTAACATTTATTCACTACAAATTTAGACACTTCTTTGATTATTTTAAATATACAGGTATTACCTATGCACAAATTAAGAAAATTATATTATTTCGTAAGGTTGAAAAGTAACATAATCATATTTGAAGTTTAATATACTATTTTTATATTTTTTACATTATATTCAGTATTAATCTAGCCTTGAAAATTTAAATTAAGTTTACATGATGTTATAATATTATGCTTTTAATGTTCAAATAATCAAATAATTTCTAACATATTTGAAATATTTCATAACCATAATTATTTAAACCTGAAGATGCACGCCTTGTCATAAACTCAAGTTTCCAACAATATAAATTAAATTATATTAATAAACAAACACTTAATTCTATATAATTTTATAAATAAAAAATATAATATTAATTGTTACACAATACAAGCATATACAATTTATATATATGACACACATAAGTTTATCATCAAAATACAAACTTTGCTAAGTATTCAGATTTTAATATTTTCGCATGGAATTTACAGTAATAATAATATTATGTTAAGGCAAATTAAAGGAAATAAATTTATAATATATATGAGAATATTGAAAGTGTTTATATATTTCAGTATTGAAACTGTTACATACATATATTTTTTTTAATTTTCATTCTCTTTAAGTAGATTTAACTAGTTTCATCCTATTTATAAAACTAATTAACAGTTAATTCATCATTTAAATAGCTTATATTTGTAAATTATTAAAGTAAATAAAAATATATTTATTGATTGAATTATACAATATTGAAATTGAATTAATATATTGATATTTACGAATGAGTTATAATGTGATTCAGTTTTCAAATGAAAACGTTTCGGAATTAATATAATAATTCATTAATAACATATAATAATAGTTTTACGTGGGATTATATATAATTGAAACTTAAGAAAAATATTTATGCATGAAGAACTAATGTGGCACAAAACTCGGAGTAAATACTATTATTTAGTGAAAATAGACGAATTCAAGTTTTCTCATCGACCAAATATTCTGTACTGAAAGACAGAATGATAAATGACGAAGGTGCAATCGATAGTTTTCAACTAGAGCAAGTCTGCTTAAATTTTTAGCTCCGATCGTTGGGGAGTATTCACCCGGTTAAAAGAAAATCGGTTCAAGAAATTTAGAACTCTTGCATTTTGGTGTCAGGAAAGTAGTTTGAAAGCACTATTTCAAAAAAAAAAGTTTGGTAGCACCTTCTTTGGAGAAAAAGTTTGAAAAGAGTGAAAAAAGACAAATCCCTCATCTTGAGTGCCTTACTGATAAGCTCTGTAGTTTTTCTGGAAACTTTTAAAAGTTCTAATGCCCAAGCCTCTTAAAACTCATTCAAAAATAATTTTGTTATGCTTATCTAAAAATACTCAAAATAGTTATGGTTATTAATGGTGTTTTAAAGAAGCATACTTTTCAGATCTAGACGTGATCTTTATATGAATTATTTTTCTGTTTCATTCAATTGTTGAGCAAAAGTAAAAATTGTTTTTAATAGCACAACATAAATTTTTTTGTGCAGTGAGATTGTCAAACTGCTATAAAATACTTCATAGAAATTAATGATGTTATCTTATTAAAAAGAACTTTCTATAAATTTAATACATTTGTAATATAAGCATTAGCATATAAAACAGTATGCAAATTATTTTTTATGTGTATATTTCATTTAATTAAGTTTTAATTAATAAAGAATCTTAATAATTACATCTTCCTTCCCAATATATTATCAATTAAATTATTTTAATACCAAAATATTGTTGTTGCTTATAACATAAATACATAGAAAATACATTCAAACTAACTTAGAAAGAAGAAATATAAAAATTTATTTCGAATAAATATCGTCTTTAATTTGTATAGTAATAATTTATATTATAAGTCTATTATTTACAAAATCCTTTATTTACTGTTCTTAAGGTGTTAATAAGAAGTTTTGTTCAATGGTTATTATTTAAATTTTTATTTAAACAGAAATTTTTACTTCTTGCAAAACGATTATAATGTTATTTTATACGTAATTGAATTTTTTCGCATTTGCTTTACTTTCTATTTCCATTTTATATTGGGGACCTAGAATAAGTCAATTTAATGAAGCTGTTAATTTAAAACGGATTTTAATTTAATTTCAAAAATAACTTCTTATTTTAAAATAAATATTTCATGTTAAAATGACATGTCAGTAAAGAGCCTGCACTAAAGTTGTACCTAAAAATATAGATACAGATTTACTTAGTTTTTAAATTATTTAGCTTTATAAAAAGCACGCTAATAGGAAACTACAATACAATGAAATTAATTTATAATTACAATTTTATATAAATCAAAAATCTAACCATAAGTTTTTTTAACATTTTAACTAATTAATTATGGTATAAAAAATACAATAGAAACTATTCGATTTAAACTACTTTTAAAACTACAAATTTTCATTCTTTAATATAAAAATATTTTTCATGAACCATTTTAATTTTGTAAGCATTTTGTAACCTTGTATGTCTTTAAGTATTTTAATATTATTGTTTCGCAATCACGATACAATTTCACAATAAAATTTTTCTTATCTTTATTGTTTTAAAGGTCTGAGAAACATATTTTACTGTTTTTATGAAACATATTTCTTGAATTCCCTTTACAGTTAAAATGTTAGGAAATTGTTTCAAAAATCGTGTTTACCCAAAAATAATTTTATCGCAAATTTAACATATCTATATATTGTTTTTAATTCTGTAGAATAAGGTTTTATATGGAAAACATGCACATGTTTACTAAAAAAACCATCTATATTTAGAGCCATAATATTAAATATAAAACTGTTGATAGAATACATTGAATAGAAATTGAATATCTTTCACAAGGTCTTTGAACTGTCGTTTAAATTTACAAATTATCAAATAATAACTTGTAGATTTTTTGAAATGATATGAAAGTTTTTTTAGTTTTGGAAGCAATTTTTTAATAACAAATGTTCTAAATGTTTTCAAGCCTGTAGTACATAAACAATTGGGCACTCAGGAGATAACATACTTTTTCAAGTCAGTATTGCTATGATATTGCATTTTATAAAAAAAAAAGGTTGTATAAAAATGTACTATGTGAAAACAATTACAGCGATTCTCAAGATTATAACTTGAAAACGATAGCGGTTAAATCTACAACTGCGGTATACTAGATGGCTTGGTTTCGATTGCTGCCATAAGTGATTAAACTGGTTATGTCCAATTGCATGCATCTCCAATTGTAAACATTTAAGAAGACGCGAAGATAAGAAAAATATAACTGTGAAATTGTATCGTGATTGCTAAATACTAATATAATAATGCTTAAGAATATATAAGTCTACAAAGTGTTTACAAAAGTAACATGATTCATAAAAGTGTTTTGTAATGATGTGTTTCAGATTTTAAGCAATGAAATTTACCGTCGATTATGAGAACAAAAGAAGAAATCTGTTATTAAATACACATTTGTTACGAAGCAATAAAAAATTATAAATATTGGGATGGTATTTATATCTGTTGTATATTTTTGTTCATTCAGCGCTTACCTTTAGACTAATTTATAAGCCATTCTTAACATTCTGATATTAGTTGTTAATATTTTTCACCTGCTATAGTGATATAAAGTAAGGACATAATTGCAACAAAAAATTACTAATATCCATGTATGTTGTTTATTTTAACTTGAAAACATAACTAGCGAATTAGATAATTAAAATATTCTTAAAGAATGGTACAATATTGCTAACACGATTTTCTCTGAACTCAAAGTTGAATATTTAATGTTTTTCACCCAGCATTAAATAAATTAATCTCCATATAAATAAATTAATATTCTTATGAAAGGGAACATATTTATACCCGGCTAAATCAAAAGAAAACATTAAAAATGATTAAAATATTTTATAAATTAATTATTTATATATCGTGAATAAAAAAAATATTTTATAGCACAATCAAATTACAAGTTCTTATGGGTAAATATTTTACTTTGAGGAAATTTTGAAAACAGAAATGATTTCAAATTTATAATTATTATATTTTAAAGCAATGAAAAACAATTAAAAGAATTTTTCATTAAACTATGACCCTTTTTTGTAATAATACATTATTATTATTATTTTGCTTATCCAAATATTATTGCGTATACTAAGACATTTTTGTTTTTACAAGAAAGACAAATATTCATTTTATTTAAATATATTGTTTCAAATCATAAGTGGAATCACACATACAAAATCTCAATAAAAATTTTAAATTATTTTGAATTTTTTTAAAGAATTACGAAGTTATATTGAAGCATTATGAGCTGCTTTAAATCAATTAAATAAATACCTGAATTCTGATAAAAAAATTTTAAAATAGTTCTTTATAAATTGTGATATTGTGTCATAAAAAATATACAATATATTTTTATAGGTGGGAAAATTTTCCACTGAAGTTAACAACATTGTAAAGTATAACAAATAGTATAAAATTTTTGTGAAATAGCTAAGTAATCGCTTATATTTATTAATAATACATTCATGGTGCTAAATTTTTTATATCCTTGTGTTTGTACAGATCGGTTGGAAGTAATGAATTGTATGTTTATGTAGCTTTACAGCTAATATAATTTACGTGAACTAAAAGTAAAAAGTATTACGTTGCAATGGACTACATTTACTAATTTATAGGTATTTAGTGTCATCACATGTTGCATAAACAAATTTCTTTTGACAACTATTATTTGCGGAAACCTATGTTAAATTAAGAAAATTTATTTAGTGTAGAACATAATTAAAGATGATATCAATTTAAAGTATTTTTATATAAAATCTCTTTAATAATATTTCGTAATTAAAAAATGAGTAAATTCAATAAAATAATTACCTCATTCATTAAAAATATAACAAGTTCTAATAAAGAGATAGATGAACAGTTTATAAAAAGAAAATTTCAGAAGCACATGTTTTTACACAATTTTAAATATTTTTTTTAAAAAAATAATATTAATAGCAAATTAATTTATAAAGTTCCTATTTAAGATTAATTTCCGGCATTGAATCACTTCATTCATTTTTAGATTTTGATTACTGGATATTTTCATATAGGTTTTCCATACACTACATTAAATTTCAATAATTTTGTTTAAATATTTTGGCTTTTCAAAAGATGAATCTTATTTTATTTTATAAATAAATTTGAAAGTTTATAGAATTGAAAAAAAACAAGATATTATTTTAAATTTAGATTTTCTATACATTTTTATTTAGGTACGAAATAAATTTTCTTCAGTGAAAATAATATAAATGAATGTGTTAAAAATATATTTGTGGACAAGGAATGTTCAGCCATTAATTTTTTAAATTTTCTTTTCGTAGGACGCTAAAAAGGAATTATTTAAGCACGAATAAAGATAATTAAATTCGATTCATTATTCTTTTGTGAGTTCAGCAACAAATACTTTATTGTAAAAGCAAAGAAGAATTTTCATTTGATATTCATCTCAATGAGACTCCCCTTAAATTATATTCATGTTTTTAACTACATGAGTATTTTCTTCTACCAACCTATTTTCATGCAAAGTACACACTTGAAGGTGTTTGCTCAGATAAGAAGCAAATTTATTCTTGTATTTCGG
>JAPDSC010015580.1:0-18805 GCA_026290005.1 Latrodectus geometricus | reverse complement strand
ATATACTTACACATATAAAGTTACACATATAAAGTCATTTTTATATTTACATGTGCTTATACTCATCTACATTTATTTAGTTCATGTGTTAATAGGAAAAAGAAATGTGCTTGTATTAAAATAACAATCTATTCATTTTTAGTTTGTTTTTGTGTATAATACATTTGGTACTCACTTTTAAACCAAACACATTTATTACGATATCGTCGTTTATTTAAAACATGAAATGCATTTTATGGGATTCTGATAAAAAAATAAATCGTATTCTCCAATTGCAGTGCCCAATAATGAATCAAATTTACATATTAATAATATAGAATACAATCGAAATAATTACAGTGCTATATTTTTTATACCTGTTAAATATATATATTAATTTATATTTAATTTCATATGTTAGCCATGATATATTCATGGTCTAATAAATAATATTCGTAATTAGCATTACATATTATTAAACAAGAAATTTATTTACGCATTTAAATTTTATTGAATTTTCATATTATCATATTATTTATTTACAATTTCATATTCTGCCTAGGAGTCCACGATTAGTGAAAGCCATCTGCAGTACAAAATTCCCCTGCTGAATCTATGTTAAAATATATTTTGAGATTTTTGCGTGTGTGCATACTATCATTGAAATTTAGTTCCTTTTTTCCAGTCTTCACGAATGTGTTAATTACATTTTATAATTGGCATAGTCCTTTTTCTCTCCCTAAAGTACTTATTTTCTTCCTAAACAACAATTGTCACACAATTCTGTGTAATCACAATAAAATCCTTAATGATCGCAACATTTGTTAACAGCTTAAATGTCCGGAGTTATTTAAGCATTGGTGTTGGCGGGATATTATAGATTTCATGCTTTACGGCATATTAATTCACATCATAAGATAAAACAATGTTTTATCTATATTTGAAATATTTTGTTGCTACAAGATAGTAAATAGTAACTTTTATGAATGGTTATTTCTTATACATAACATGTACTCTAAAGTTTATTAATTTAAATTTATTTATTGCCTGGCTTATGTATTTTCTGGCGCATAAGTTCTTGAAATAGATATTAATTGTATAAAAGATAAAGTCAATATTAAAAAAAATGGAAATGAAAAGTGCCTGCAGATGGAAATGCAAATTATGTACAAAATGAATTCACTAGGGGAATTAGAGGAGTTTATAATATTAACTGATTTCTAAAGCAAAATTTTTATGAAAATTGATTTATGGATATTTATTTATGTTTGTATTCTTAGTGGCAGTAGAAGAGGTGGCGGAATTTTGCGAAAGTGTCTTCATTCAGATAATCTTGCTACACTGTGTCATGTACATACTAAAAATATATTGATCCCGCTAAAATTATCTTTTCTGCTTCCATATGTATTGACAGAACCTTATTAACTACATCGAGTAGACAGGGGATAGCAGTTTGATACAGTGAGGAACACTAAGTTTTAAGTGGGGTATTAAGTCAGATATATACTTCTATACCATTAAAAAACCACTAGGAAATAAAACTATCGATTTTCTTCAGTCTGTTGTCGATTTTACAAAATAGAATTTTTATGATAAATATTACATTAATGAATCCTCATGAGATTGAGAAGATACAAAGATAAATAAATATGACGAAAATTGAGATTCTGTTAAATATCATTGATTTACTACTTTTGGCTTGGGAATTTGCATGTTAATATGTACAGTGCACTTATAGTAATTCTGTAAAATGTTATTATCACATGATTATATTAGTATCCATGTTTAACCGATATATCATTGATAAAACGTTTGTTAAAAGCAAATCCCATTAAGTGTAAGCCAGCTTATAATACATTATTTTACGTTATCATCAAATTTCTCTTATTTGTATATTTCCCTTGTTTATCTTTTCATCTTTTTGTCCTATGATAAGATGATGATTCACTAAACTTGATTGTGTTATCTAGAGTTTAAAAATAATGCGGAGCATAATTTTAAGCAAGCCATTTTAACAATTTAAGAACCATTCGGTTGTGTTATGAGATGCTTAAGATTAAGTCTACCAGAAAGTTTTCTTTGTTTGTAAATGAAACAAAATGATTAATTGCTCATTTCTGTATAAACTTTATTGAATGATATTATTCCTATTATTATTTATGGTTTCTTGATAATGTTATAGAAATTTGTATATCCAATTTAAAAAAAAATACTGAACAAATATATTCAATCAATTAGTCTGATATTTCCTTTATTTTTCAAACTTTTGTTTTGGAAAATTTACGTAAAATAAAGAATAAGTTATTATATTTAAGGGTGAGGAAATAAGTTATATATTCAATAAGATTTGGAGAATATGACAGATATAAAAATATTTACTGATCTAACTCTGTAAGTTTCTGGAGAATCCCCTAACAAATATTTGGTGTACCATTATCATGAAGTTTTGTTTCCGGGAATGCTGCTTTTATATTTGTCAGTTGCTGGCAATACTACTAAAATTTTAACTTTTCCTTTGATTCCAATAACTCAAAATTTATTAATCTTAGATTGTCTCACCATATACACATTATTCTCTTAATCAGGTTCCTCTTTCAGATGGGTTTCTCTTTATCATATTTTTCCCTTTTAATTCCCAATAACCATTCAATGTAAAATAGATTTGACTTTGTACCACGCCAGAAAAAAATATCCATGATTTGAGCTCATTTTTGAATTCTTCTCAGTTTATTCCTGTGATACCCATCTTTATCATTTCCACATTATTCTTTGTTTCTCGCTTAAGTTCAAAATGGCTTATTGGGCTCAATCAAGTATTCTGCAGTCTCTGATGTTTACAAAAGTGTTTAATTTACGATTAATTTTGATCAACTACAATGACCTCTGGATCACGTTACTGCTAAAATATTTAGTTGTAACATGATCATGAAGACATCTTCGATAAAAGATATTCTCCTAGAACGTGATTTATAAGATCGTAATAATGGTTTCGGAAATTTTCAAACCACCTCAGCATACCCTATCAGAAACTGCACCTTCAGTAAACTTATTCAGCAATTTCTACCTGATTTTGTTGCTATTCTTAATTATTTGAATTCGCAAAAAATATAGTGAGATTAACGCATGTAATCAGTAATCATGAAGAAATGATGGAATTTTAGTCAAACTCATTAAAAAATTATTTTCACTTTAGGTTATTGGCTCAGTCAATATCTGTACATTCGGAGATTAGAAAGAAAACCAACTGTTAACTAAATAAATAACACATATTTGTTGGAAATTATTTAAACAATAATGAGCAGCTCTATCCAGTAAACCTAATATTAAGCTGTTAGAAATTTTGATTTTTATGTCTTCATATTTTTCTGTTAATAGCCCCTTAACAACACGAGATGCATGTAACATAACATAACCCATTTTAATAAGGATATCCAAAACTATTAATAATATGTATTTTAAAAGCAATGCACATGCGAGTCGTATATATACAGTACCGTATTATTATCAAGCAAGCTTTCATCATCAAATAATATTTTCATCTCTAGTTACTTTCGTATTCTGGAAAATTTCCTCTATAAAGTGCAATAATTAAGATTCATTGTTGTCATGCTGCTCCTTCGCAGATTCAAATGAAAGACGAACATCTGTTAGGCATCTCATGGTTTGGGACACATGAGTTTAATGGACACGTTTGAGTGGCTGTAAGTGATGCTATTCACTAATTGTAAAATAAGTAAATGGTGTAGCAATGATATAATTAATATTACTTCTATCAAAGTAAGATTATTAATTACAGTAAATTAATCATTTCGGAAAATTTCTGACTGCATGAATTAATTTAATTATACTTATTTGTACGTTTCAATATTCTTGCGCCCAATTGACCATGATTTACTTCGTCTTTCACCATTTAGTATTTTCTTAACTGAACAATTTGTGAATAATTATTATTATTTAAATATTTATTAACCGTGTTTACACGTTGATTTACTTCGAATATTCCAATTTTTATTAAAAATTATTTATAAATATTTTTGTTTGAAATGTATATGTATTTATTCAATTTTTCTTTGCGAATATAATTAATAAATTTAATTAATAAATTTTAATTTAATTAATAAAAAGTAAATTTGTATAATATGTAATTAATAGCTTAACGATAAATTTTATACTTAAAAATAGTATGATGATAATAATATACATATTATTCGTTTATATGCGTTACATATTTTTAATAATTTACAAAAGAAAAACTAGATGTTATGAATCAGTTGTATTTTATATAACTCTTATAATTTATAATATAATTTAATATTGAATATACTGTAAACTAATTATGAATATTCAGCTCTTTTAATTAACAAGTTTGGTGAATCAATGATTATTATTTCGATCACTTCAGTTTTTGAAATAAATTTCATTAATGTTCTGATTAATATTTTTTTTTTCATTTTTAAATAATTTATAACTATTGAAGTAAAAATTCTAAAATTGTGAGGCTTTATGTTAAACTTACGTAATATACTTATTGTTACACAATTGAAAAATGTGTATTAAAAGATGCAGTACATGAGTTTAAAAAATATTTTTTAAATGTTTGAGACTTAAAATTTTTATAAAGTAAAAATTAATACGAATTTTAAAAAAAAATGTTATTTATTAGAAAACATTATTGCAAAATATATTTATATTATATTCCTAATATATCTCAACTGGTGTTATAAGAAGCGGGATTTTTTCTATACAATTAAATCAAATATTTTTCCAGTTACAAGAAATAGTATTACAATATTAAACCTTTTACAAGAAGAAGGAAATGGCATTTATGCTTTCTTATATTTTACTTAGTTAAAACACGTTATCCTACATATAAGCGCTCATCTATTTTCTTGGTTATCGTTTGCTTACACATGTGCTTAAATATATTTACTTGAGGTTACCACATTATAAACGTTGCAAATTCAAGCATAAAATATATACTCCGTAACTTGGTAAGAAATACCAAAACCAAGATTTACGATGGCAAGCAGGTATAAATTTTCGGTGAATTGTGCTTAGCTTTTCCTTTTAAGAAAGTGAGATAGCAGAAAGAACTAAAAAAGAGGAGTAGATAGACACTAAGCATGTAAGAAAATCTGAAGTAAAACAATCAGCTTAATGGCTAAAACACTTAACAAACAAGTTAATGGTGGGAGTGAAACAAAAATCAAATCTAACTTTTAAAGAAAATGACTTTCCTCACGGTCATGTAATAGGTATGTCTTGCGAGTGATACAGTACTAAAGTTAATGAAATTGCTGGATCTATAAATTTTAGTTTTATTTCTTATCCAGTGATTTTTCTTCTAAAAAGTAATCTCATGTTGTTCTAAAATTTATTAGACAACTAATCGAAAATTGCAACAGTTAATTGTATTTTTCCACCGGGGACATTTAATCGCATGGTATTTTTATTGCATGTTGCGTCTTTTGATATTTTTTTGTAATAACTACCAAATATAAAAATTGAAAATATTTTACAACAATTACGAAATGCTATGTTCTTTAGAAAATGTTAGGTACAATTTGATGCACAGAAAAAATTTATTTGAATATAAAAAAATTTGTTAAGAGAAACGATTCTTATTTCTTTTATAATGCTCATAAATTGCAAGCAATATGCGCCTCCTCATAAATTAATGCAAAGAAAGCGTATGTTAAATGGACAACAAGGAATTTGAGTGGATAAAATATCTAAATATATTCTTGAGCTTATGTGAAGATTATGTGTTTTACACGATAAAAAATTATAAAGATATACTTTTTATTATGAAAAGTATAAAACTTAATTTTTCCTCCACTAATAACTAGAGAAAAAATTAAAAATTTTGCATTATTAAAGATTTTTTTTAGTGGAAAAGGGCACCTCAAGCAGAAAACAATTGTTCATTTTTAAACTCTTTCATCATACACTGCTCAAAACAATTAAAGGATATTTTGGTTTTAGATGGATCTTGTGGCTGGGAAACTTTTTAGCTGAGTGATACGTGGTCGACAGACGTAGTAGGTTATATGAATTAATTACACATGTTTGACAGAAAATAGAATAAATTACACATGTTTGACAGAAAAAAATGCATTTTATTGTTAATTTGTGTACAAAAGGATAAAAACACAATTTGTGCATATGAAAGAAAAGGAAAAAAAAGTGTTTTCTTTAAAGGAAGTCATTTTAGTAGGGTGTATGGTTTCCACAGATGGCCAGCAATGTTGAACATCTTTGAGGCATGGAGTCAATGAGGCTATTAATCACGAGTTGGAGTATTCTGTCCCACTCATCTAGAAGAGCTTTTTAAAGCTCGTGGAAAGTTTGTGGAGGTGGTTGGTGGCCAGCAACTCGTTGTCCTAGAACGTCCCAAAAATGATCTATTGGATTCATGTTAAGGAGAACACGCTGGCCATACCATTCATACAATTCCCTCCTCGAAAAGTAAATTCTCCACCAAGTTAGCATGATGTGCTCTGCAGTTATCGTCCATTAAAATGCAGCAGCGTAAGGAACTATATTAGGTTTGAGGATCTCATCAATATATCGGCGACCAGTCAGAGGTCTATCTCGAATGATATAGAGGTCTGTGCGAATGGATGGAACCATACACCAATGGAGATGCCACCATACACCAACACTTTCCCACCGCCAAATCTGACTCTTTCGTGCACGAACGCGGGATTATTCCTACTGCCATGGTCCTTCCAGATTAAAATAAACCTGTTATCAGGATGAACTGAAAAACGGGATTCATCGGAAAAAAGAACATTGCTCGATTCATTTCTCCTCCAGTTCACATGCTCTGTTGCCAATTTCCTATGGTTACCACGATGTCATGATGTTAGTTTAATACATATCATCGGTCGGCGAGCAAACAGACCTACACAATGGAGCCGGTTTCAAACAGTCTGAGTTGAAACCGTTGTGTCAGTAGCTACGCTAAGGTGTTGATAGAAAAGAGTAGCTTTCATATTTAGGTGTCTCCGAGCTGTTAACACTAAATAACGATCTTCATTGGGCGTTGTTGCCTGTCTACGACCTTGCCCTATTCTTCGGCCTGCACTTCCAGTCTCCAAAAAATGGTTCCAGGTCCTGGAAATCACATTTTGTGACACTTCAATGGCTTGTGCTACTTCAGCTTGAGTTTGTCCTCTTTTTAAAATACCTAAAAATTTCTGAATAGATTAAATGACTTCGCTGAGACATCGTACTCATCGAAACAAAGCAGTCACTGAATGCCGATCATCCTTGTCTTCATTGTCTTTTATTCAGTTTAAAGTCAAAATTCATTCACTGCCACTGAAGCGACGTTTTTCATTTAGAACTCAAAATTAGCATACACCACAGTTTGAAAATCAGAAAAATTTTCATTTGTGATTCTCTTCTTTCATTTTCAGCAAGAAAATTTCTCTTATATCTTTATTTTATGTAAAACTTACAATATCCTTTAATTGTTTATAGCAGTGTATTTCTAATATTTGAAAACTGTTCATTTATATTAAAATAAATAATATTTCACTAACTTACAACATAGTTGTATTTGTTAAACCTACACTTTCTTATTCTTTCAAATTAATAAATGCGTTTCGTTCAATATGCATAAATGTCGGAAAAAAATATTCTTATAAAACAATATGGTGTGTCTTGTTTATATTAGAATATGACTTACTTATCAAATATCTTTGCGTGTTGCTTGCGACAAGTCATACCATTAAAATTAAATTAATATAAGTTTCAAAAATATTATTATAAATTTTAATAGGTCAAATTTATTTAGCAAATAAAATTGAACTTGAAATTTTTAATGAAAATTTATAGTATAATATTTACTTGTTAAATTCATATAGTCAAGAATTTATTCAAGCTTTCAGGGAAGCAGAATTTAAAATTGTTAAACTTAGGACCTGAAAATTTATAAATATATAAATTCAAAAGATCTTAAATTTATTCTATTAGGATTTTAGGAGTTGTATTTTTTATTTATCTATATGAAATGCTGACTTGGAGAATCCAGATACTATAGTATATCTGTAATGTAAGTTATTGAATAAGAGAAACTCAAAGAATGAAGCGTTTTAAATACAAAATACTGGATGTAATTACTTCACTCCATTGTAAAAAAACCATAGCATATTTCAGATAATTACATTTACATACAGAGATTTAAAGAAAAAAAATCCGTAAAAATAATGATGGAATGAGGACAAATTTTTAATTTTCATATTTTTTTTTTATTTTAACTTTCTTTATATATGTATTAAATAATTGTTGCTTTCTTATTAAAAGATTTTGATCGTTTCGTGATTTCATTTTGAATATTTCTTAAATAACACTTTAGATTTTTAGGTTTTAACCTTTTTTTTTTTAAAATTTTTTTTTACAAGTTATTAAATTATTTTTATTTTACAAACAACATTTACAACACAAAAAACTTTGCTTATGTTCTACTCATATGCAATGGTTATTAGTGAATGCACTTCATTGGAAGTTTGATATACATTCAGTATGATTCATGTTGATTTTTGAAATTAGCAATACATATATATGGGAAATATTTCAGAGTTGAAAGGTGGCATATATTTATATGGAAAAGTATTTTGAATATATTAAATAAATGATCATATAAATGCATAAAAGTTTAGTATAAAAATTATGTTAAGCTTTTAATTGATTTTCCTTTAAGCGCTATATTTATGAATGTATAAGCTTATTTATAATAAGATTTTTAATTTTTTATAACTTTAATTTTTTTTAAACATATTTACATATCTTATATTATTTTAATTTATTAATCTTGATTAATTAACGTTGATTCAGTTCAAAGGTCAGACTCTAAATTTTTGAAATATGTAAAACACCACAATATTCAGATTTTTGTAGAATTCAAAGTATAAAAACATCTGCTTTCGTCAAAATGCTAGAAAGAACTTTCATTTTGTTCCTTTTTATTTCAATAAGAAAATTGATTGGTATAGTCTATTTGAAAAGCTTTAAAATTCTGGTGAAAAGATACTTGACAGTTTAATAGTAGAATACTTTAGAAACTATTATTTTGAAGTGTGGGTGGATTTATAGTGACCCATATTTCGCATTTATCTTTGACATTGGAGATGTGACTCAAGTTAAAAGGACTTGAGAGTTCTGACAGTATTTTATGAATTCTAAATGGAAGTAAGATCAATGCAAATGTCTTTAGCAGTATACTTTCATACAATTTATTTACAATTCATAAAATGCTTAAATAAAATTATATTTTTTATTTATTACAATGTTATGTAAATTTAAAATCAATAAATCTTATAATTGTTTTAATTCACAAATTTATTAATTAGAAAATATCTAAGTTTAAAGAACATTAAGAA
Source organism: Latrodectus geometricus (assembly GCA_026290005.1). Lineage (NCBI taxonomy): Eukaryota > Metazoa > Arthropoda > Arachnida > Araneae > Theridiidae > Latrodectus > Latrodectus geometricus. Next base: position 9,437 of record JAPDSC010015580.1, on the reverse strand, counting down.
TTGATATTAGAAATAACATTTCATGGACTTATTACGAACAACTCGGTAATTAAATATAATTTCGTTTCATTAAAGCTTTAGAAAATAAAAATTTGATTCATATTATATACTATAACATTTCACACCAAATAATTTTGGAAATAAAAATATATTTTTTTAAAAATATTTTAAGATTTTAAATTAATAACAGTTTATCAATTATAGTTTATGATTATTAATTAAGCTAATTTAAAATAGGAAGAAAATTCAATTTCTTAAAATCAAGCAAAAATTTCGAAAAAAATAACGGACTAAACATATTCTTGGTATAAAATGATTTTAAAATCATTTTCTCTTGTTGATTATTTAAACATGTTTTTTTACTAAAAATCTGCTAGTTTCACAAGAAGTTTTTTTTTTTTTTTTTTTTTTTTTTTTTTTTTTTTTTTTTTTTAAAAATCGTAGATGAACTGAATAGAGTTGATAATAGGTAACTGAGATATCCAGAGATATTTACATGCTCGCTGTAGAATGTTCATATTATAAAATAAAATCATCAAATATAACATATAACGATGCCTGATTGGAAAACAATATTTATATTGATTAATCGAAAATGAACATGTTTGTAAAATTCATCGTTATATAAATTTTCTTATTTACTCAATTTCAATTACCCTTAGATTATATTGTCTTTGCTTTGTGCTAAGGTAATTCTTTACAAATATTTCCAGACAACATTTTGTTACGGACATCTATTAAGTATATTTCGGTGAGCATGCTAATCCCTATGTCTTATTGTATGCAGACAACAGATACTCTGAAATAGATTTGGCTTCAATTTCAATAATTTCAAATTGTACCTTTTTGTTCTTGCATTAGCACATAGATTTAAATGATTTTTGAACTAATTGCTGCTTCAAAAAATGAATTTCTATAAATTTTATATATTAATTCGTAGCCTGAAATGCCATAATTTTGTATTCCAATTTCGTACATAAATTTTTCATTGGCATAAATTACTGAAATACTATGCATTCTACAAACTCTTTTCAGTTCAAATGAAACTATGATATAATAATATTCTATGGCAAAATAAACTTTATTTTAAAAAAGATACTAATTTTACTACCAATCAGTTCTACGTATCATTATGTATAGTTTAGATAGAAGTTGAATAATGTTTTTAAATCGGTACTGAACCGTTATTTTTAATACCTTTTTTAACGTTTTAATGTGTTCGTAGTTTATTTAATTTACAAAATTTCGAGTGAATTATACAAATGAGGCACTGAAAATAATCAAAAGTTGTTCTTCCTATTTTTGGTAAAATAATATTGATTTAATATACTCAGTAAAATATAAATTTATTACCCTGCTCTAGAAATATTTTAATTCGTAGCATTCTTCGTTGCTCTATGAATTTAAAAAGCATTCACAATTTAACTTCAGCCATTATGCTTGTCAAAATTAAGTACTCCTATCCGTTCATCGGTTGAATGAATGTAACTGAACGTTCTTGAAGAACCTAAAATAGGAAATTATGTTCATAATCTTGTTATATGTTGGGCTTTGTAGTTGCCTGTATTCAATGCATTCATATTTAAAGTGATTGCAATTTCATTAATTTAATATTTAATCAGGTATTGGCTTATTTTTATTACTCAAAATTAAAAGGAAACAATAAAACTTAGTTAATCCAAAATGTGTGTTATTTGAACCAAACGAAAATTGTTCAGGTTAGTATGACTGAATATATATCTAACCAGTTATTTGTCTGATTTTTTCAGCAAATTTTTAAATCCAGGATTTTTACAATTTATTTTCATAATAAACTTAAAAATTAAAATAAATAAATTTTTTTATGTATAAATCTCTTCTAGTTATTCACTAGTAATTTTTATTAATACCCTCTTTACAATTAATTAAATATCCGATACAAACAGCATCGTTTTTATTAGTTAGTTAAAAATAACGCCTTCAACACAATTGTTTAAATTAATATTTTTTTAAGTCAATTCAGAACTACAGTTAAAGATGTATGTCTTTGACATTGCCTACATCCTCAAATCTCGAACAGCATTTTGAAATTAACTTCCCTCGACACTTAGGTCAAATTAGCTCCATAAAGTAAGGATCTAACATCTTGCCTTATAAATGATTAACGATGTATACGCCGCTCGATTAACGAAGTTAACTTTGCTTCACGATTCAGCACCGGACTCTGATATGCGCCAGTCCAGCCAAGTTAATTCACATTTGATGGCGACCTTCTCTAATGATGTATGCTCAGCCGACGGTGAATGCGATTACCTGCAGCTAATTTTTATGTAATCTGTTCCACCTTGTGCTACATGCAACCATATCAGGAGTTTAGCATAAGTGAAAATTGAGGTGCGGAACACCGTGATCTAAACTCTGATTTTATGCGAATCTACATTTGAGTCATTAGTGAATAATAATTGTTTGAAGTAAGGTTAATTTTGTTTGCTTACAATTCATTATTTTTTCATGTTATATTTGGTTTGTTTTGTTTGTCTCTCAACGGTTATTTGTTTTACTCGAGGTCTTATTAGAACAAAAAATGTTGTTTAAAATGTATTCCTAACCACTACAAACATCCAAGTGTGAATTAGTATTTGAATCCTTGAATCTACATTTGAGTCATTTGGGAATAATAATTGTTTGACGTAAGGTTAATTTTGTTTACTTACAATGCATTCTTTCTTTCACTTACTGTTTGGTTTGTTTTGTTGGTCACTCAGCAAATTTTTGTTTTACTCGGGGTCTTATTAGAACAAAAAATTGTTGTATACAATGGATTTGTAACCATTACAAACATCCAAGCATGAAATGGAATTTGAATGCATGAAGAGTTGAGCTTGAACACTTATTATTCAGCTGTCAGGTCTGGTTTAGTGTGGGCGCAGCTTGTCCTTTTTGGACCTTGCGCTACAAAACCCAACCAACCAACCTGGTTTAGTGTGATGACAAATAAATAAAGGAATTCATTAACAGTAATTAAATACATGCACATTAAATTAAAATAAAATTATTTTGGATAAAATACTTAGAGATAAATTATTCGTCTAGGTATTTAAACTGGTTAAATTTTTTCATGAACTGGCGTTAAAATAACAAGATAGGGAATAGAATGATTTATGTACAAAAATATTTCCACCAATGCATATATTTTCTACAAGAATGAATGAATGAATTTCTCATAAATGTTTTTAAATTGATAAATTTAATTGATGAGACATGTTCAAAGTACTGATTATTAAAAAAAAAAAAAAAAAAAAAAAAAAAAAAAAAAAAAAAAAAAAAAAACTAGATTTTCTAGTTTCCTTATCAATGTTAAAATGAAAAAAAATAATGAAAAAATAATGATTTCACACAGTATTTCTTTAATATTTAAAAAGTGTAATCAGTTTTGCATTCATAATAATCATTTAATCCAGTCTGAGTAAACATTCCACACTTCATAAATAATAAATTGTACATAAAAATGTCCTATAATGCATATAATTCTAGCAATTCATTATCAAAATTGATTAGTTTATTTAATCAATATAATTATAAAGTAGTTTAGTAAGTATAAATTAATTCGCAGTGTACTTCCTAGCATTAGCATGCCCTGCTAAAAAATTTCACTCCCTGCTTAAAAAAATAAAAAAAACTTTCTCTATTGTACTCTATTTCTTTAAAGTACCTCTAATATTCGTAAAGTTGTGTGAATAAAATATAAATGTACATTTAACTACAAGAAACGAAAGATAGAGTAATGTTTTATCATGATATATTTTTTCATGATGATGTTTTTCCGAACTTCATTATTAATAAGTTCATGATTATAATAAAAAATATTATTTCAGAAAATGACAAAAAAATCTTATCTTTTTACTTCGTTCATCTCATAAAAAAGGTTAAAAACTAAATATACATAAAAATTTGCAACAAAAATCGAAACTTTGTTTATTAAATATTTTTCTTCCTTTAGGGGCATTCAAAACTCATTTTCTACTCGACGGGTAAAATAACATTTTAATGCCTGACATCATATGTTATTTGATTTCTTGTATTTTTAATTTTTTTTTTAAATAGAGGACAACTTTTATATTATGTTTGTGTTTGTAATAAAAGTAAACATTTATGTGTTAGCATGTAAAATACATTAGGATGCAACTAGTTTTCAATAGTAAAGCATTAATTTATTGTATATTCAAATTTTTGAGGCAACTCAATAAAACTTTTTCACAGTAAAGAAGGTGCAAAAATGAATTAGAATTATTTTTTTAGAATTTTTAAAAATGTAAGTACTGATAAAATTTATAAGTTTTAATTTATTCCATGATTAAATATGTGATTTAGATTAAGATAAATTTTTTTCATGTACAGAATCATAGTTAATAAGCATCATCAATTAATAATGTTTCAGTTATTAGCTATTAATATATGTAATAATTTTGATTAATTAAATTAGCTTATTATTTTATTCAATGATGGAACAGTGTGAAATTATAAGAAATGTAAATTTTTATAAAATATTAAGTTAATTTTTCAAAAGTATCTATTTTTCGTAAATTATTAGCTACTTCATTAAATTGATAAAAAATAAAATTACTAATTAGTAATTTATTATTAAACAAACGTTTTAATGGAGAATTTGTATTCTACTTATAAATAAAATTTTCTTGAACAATTAGTGTTTTTATTTAATTTTTTAAGCAAAAATATCCATTTAGAATTTCTTTCTCAATATTTACAAAATATTCAAAAATATTATTTCTAAATAAAGATTTATATATTTTTCCTTTGTGTTATAAGTTTCTTCTTTGGTTATGTAATAGCATATTTAATTAGAATGTTGGAAGTCATTGTGACATAAAAGCTAATAATCGATAAGATTTAAATTTTAACAGTTGTACTACCGTATACATAAATTTCAAGCCCTAAATCATGAATTCATTACATGAGCAATAATTCTTTCTTTATTGAAAAATATACCTAGATTTTATAAAAAAAACATCCCTTATAGTAAATAATAAAGTTCATGTACAGTTTATTGATTTCTTTGCCACTGGACAGTCATTTTTTGAATAATTCTGAGTTAGTCAGATTGAAATGTACATTTTTATGTGTACCCCGAATCATTACAAAATTTGAAATATGGGTTTGCCGAGAAGCAGTGCATGGGATTCAAACCCATTTGATTACAAAAGCTATTGCAGGGTTTTAAGAATATTATTATTATTTAAAATGAGTATTATTTTAAAGTGAAATCAAATGCTGTATTAGGTTTAATGGAATTCCTGGCTGAATGGTTAATACTGCGGCTTTCGGTTCAACAGTTCGTGAAATTATGTTTTTCCCCTGGGGACAATGTTTCTAATGGTTCAGAATCCAATTTGAATTTCAGGTGTCTGTTTAATCACCAAAAGAATTTTATTGCAAGTGTTTTTTAACTAAATAATTGAACTCTTAAGCAAAAAATAAAATCTTAAATTGGACATTCAGTAGGACAATACTTGTAAGTAATAAATAATAGTTTAAGTTCTTGTAATATGAAACAGCAATTCCACCTTAAAAATATATTTTTTGAACGTTTTATTTTTATACAACATTTGGGTATACCATTCAAGTAGTTTTATAAATGAAAAAAATTTATATAAACCAAAATCAGAAGCAGAGTGTAGTTGAAAATATTTTCAGAGATATAACCTTGATTTGATATAAATATATTTATAAAATATCAATTAAGGTTAGATATTTTTACCAATATTAGCAAACATTTTTAATGACGAATAACTAATTTATTAGTTAAGATTTCAGACTTTTATATTCTTAAAAAATTAATGTTATGAAAAGAATAAAGATTAGTATTTAATTAAAATTATTTAGAAGATGTCCGTTAAGACTTAAATGTTTTTCTTTACATTGTCCCTTAAATGTTTTTAATCTTCATTTTTTATCTCTTAGAAAACATGTCCCGATGTATTTACTAAACTTCATATCCGCATTTTATTACCATTATAAGTTTAAATTTAAACCAATTTTCATATTGTTAGAAATGATAATTTTAGTGACGTAGTAATAAATTATTATGTTTTTATTTTCGTCTTGAAAATATATACCACATTATTCAGAATTATAAGATCTTGAGTAAGTATCAACAGGGAAATTCCCATAAGAACTTTTTTCTCAGTTATGTTTTGAAATCAAAGTCAATATTTTACATCTGAAAAATAGTGGCTTGCTATTAATACTAAAAATTAATCCATAGTTTTAAAAATTATTGTTGAAAATAGTTAAAACTTAATGTATATTAATTCTCAAACATCAATGTTTTATTTTGATATAGGATTTAGAAATCTTCATATATCTGACATGTTATAATATTTAAGCATATTATTTTCATTATATTACATTAAATAATAATAAATGATTTAGTCCTTAATTAAAGAGAGAACTCTAAATTCTGTTTCTATGATAAAATAATAATCGGTTTAAATTTTTCGTTAAAAGTTAATACTATGCGCATTTTATTTCTGTTAATGTTATCAAAGTGCTATCTTCAAAATCACTTTCAAATGATGCGGTTATGACACAGCATAGTGAAAAGATACTACCCAATGGAGCGAACTGGCGCTGAAATTGAAGTTATGTTTAAATAAACAAGAGAAAATTATCTTTTAGGCAAACTTAATTTGTATGCATGGATTACTTTAGTTTAGAAGTGACATCGCCTGCTGTTCTGCAAATTAGTTCTTTACGTAAATCAATACTTGATAAGTTAGGGAGTATGCTGCCGTTCCGTTGCTCATTTATTGGGCGTAAAGTATTCATGTTTAACGACCAAACTAACTTGCATTTTGTCGTCATAAATTTAAAAGATTGAAAATTGGAATTTGTCCTTGATTATCCTGTTATACTGGAATTGATAATGTTTTTAATTTATTATAATACACAATAAAATGATCATTCATGGCATATTATTAGATTGTGATAACGTTTAAAATATATACCTCCAATATGCAACCTTAAAATTTACAAATTTTTAATGGGTATTTTTGAACAAAATGCTGCATAAATTCTAAAGCTTTCCTAAAAGATTTTTTTTTCATATTGTCTTGAAAAATAATTAACACAAAATTCCTGAGATCCAATTCTTTACGATAAATTTAAAGATAAAACAAACCAGGAATGTTTTTTTAATTTCAACAATGCAAAGAAATTATAAGCTATAGCAAGGAAACTACATTTAAGAAGAAGGACTGATTACACAACGTATAGTTTTAAAACAGCAAAGGCGGTTAATTAAAATCTCTTACATTTTATGCTGTTAGTTTACCAAAGTTTTATCTTACTTTCTAAATAAATATAGTATAATTTTTCACAATATCTATAATCCATGAAAGCAATATAATTTGATTCAAATTTTTTTATTTGAATAATTAGCTGTGTTTTACAACCTAATTAATTCTAAATTAATAACTGCAAAATTACCTGGAAATTCTTTATTCAAAACATTATATTCGATTGTAAGTAATTGGAAAATATTTATTTGCCACGAAAATATACATTTTTGGGAGTGAGGCCTATTCCTTTATTAATATTCATGAAATATAATCATTGAATGGAACATATTTAAACTAAAACAACTTTTATAACTTTTATGGAATTTTTTATTGGACTATATTAAACCTCTTTTAATTACTGGAAGTTCAGAAATTTTCAAGAATATTTAAATCTTTTATGATTTGAAAAATTTATTTTAGTTCAATGCAGTTTATATCTTTTAGATGTATGTAAAATTTTATATAAAACTCAGAGTTGGCAATGTAAAACATGTTTCAACCCAGTAAATGCATACAATAATGATTTAACTGCTAATTTTTTTAAGTTTAAAACGTAAAGCTGTGAAACTGAAGGTCAATGAAATAAGTCTTCATATTTTATTATTATAATTGATGTATGTAGTACTCAAAATTCTCGTATAACTGTTTTTGTTTTTAATATGAAAAAAAGGATGAATGAATTCTGATAATAATTTGTACATTTTTATTTCTATACATTCCCTTTTTATTATTTTAATCGTTATACATAAAGTTATATGTAATCATTTTAGTATAAACTAAAAAAAGGATTTTTATATTTCTTTTCCCAGTAAATTTATAAGAGAGAGTATTAAATGGATAAAAATGCAATAAAAAGGTAAAAGAAGACTAATTTTTGTGAGTTGTAAATCAGGAAATAAATGATGACAATGTGTTACATATACTGCAAATTACAAAATAATTAGGCGGGTTCAAATATGCATCAATGACATTTATGTACAAAAGTACTTTTTAAGATTTATTGGGAGTACAACTTAGAAAATTTACTTGTTCCCTGTTCTTCGTATGCTTTATTGCGGAACTAAGAATCGTTGACTATAAAAAGGATAGTATCATTTCCGAGAAAGATCTCGTAATCCCAAGTTTCATTTGCGAAAATGGGATCAACAAAATGACTTTGGTTGCCAAAGACATGCATGTAAGAGCAATTCTTTCAATCTGGGTAGGAATAAAGGACAAAAAGTAAGACAAACATATTGCAGTGATTTCTATTATAATCTCATGAATTAATTCTTACCACACAATAATTTTAGCAAAGATTATATGTGTATATTCTAAGGATCAGCCTCTTCTTGTTTATATGTTTGAAATATTAAAATTAATCCTATTCATCATTATTTCCATTTACAACATTGCAAGTGAAATATATTATTTCATATACTTAATGTGCATGAAAAAAGTTTAATACTTCAGTTATAATATCTTAAGAAGATGAAATCTTGCTTTATTTTAAAAATGTATAGCTTAAATAAAAAAAAACTTAAAAAAAAAACAGTTAAAAAAACCTTTAATTAACAGGAAACTCTTCATTCATTTTTGTTTCAATTGCTAAATATATCGATGTTTTCCTTGCAACTGATATTGTTAAATTTACCAATGTTAAATGTATTGAACAAATAATTAAGAAAAATTATATAATATAATTATTATATATATAAATTGAATATTTATGCATCAATTTCAAAAGATGAATAATGGAATTTAAATATTACTTTTAATCCTAACAATTTTGTATATAATATAGGTATTAATCTGCTCAAGATAAAAGTTATAAATTATGAAATACTTCTAGCTGCATAATTAAAATATAAGAGCTAAATTAAAAAAAAATAAAAAAAACAATACTCTTTGCCAAAATGTCCCAGGATTGATCTAATTATCTCGAAAAAAAACCTCTACTGTTTTTTTATTATTATTAAACATTATAAGTTAAGAGTTTATGTAAAAAGTAAATATTTTTTCTTTCATGATTAATTAGCCCTTATTTTCTCCACTGGTAAGATAAAATATCGATGATTAATATTTTTATTCACTTTATCATAATTAACTACTGCATGACAT
>JAPDSC010015579.1:34638-95217 GCA_026290005.1 Latrodectus geometricus | reverse complement strand
TATATATATATATATATATATATATATATATATATATAAATATGTCAGGGGTGGCCAAAACGTTGACCGTGGTCCGTTTAGGTAGTCCGCGTGACCCTCCCAATAATAACCTCTGATACTAATAATTTAATTTATAACTTATAACATAGGATTAATGAATTATTTAAAATAATTTATAAAATAAAAATTTAGCTTTAAAACTTAAAACGAACTGCAAAGTAATAGAGTGAATTAAACAGAAACAACTTAACAAGATGGGATCTGCTTTTTCAACCATGAAAGCCATAAAAAACAAACATCGGTCGCGTTTAACAGATGAACATTTAATTTCGTGTTTACGCATTGCAATAAGCTTGTACCAGCCACAATATGATAAATTTGTCGCAGATATACAGTCCAAATTTCACTTAAACGAAGTGGATAGGAAAGTCACTTTTTGATAAATGAATATTTCTATTATTTTCGTCAGTAAATTTTTGTTTTGTAAATATTAAGATTTTTTAGAAAAATTAGATAATTTACCGTTTTTTCTTGTTATCGAAAATAAATATGTAAACATATGCGTTTAGCTCTGCCGTTGGTAGACCGACTTCGATTTTTTCAAAGTGGAATAGACCACGAATCCCTAAAGTTTGACCACCTCTGACATATATATAATGTGTGTGTAAGCTCTTTCGTTTTTAACATTCACTCTAATAGTTCGTAGACTCGATTCCCAACATAGAGCGCAAATGAACAAAGACAAGTTCCGGAATCCATTTAAAGCTGTTCTAGTCATTAATAGTTATGTGCAAAAATTGACCAGTAGAGCAAAAGATGAATTAAATCAAGGTATATTATTAAAAATATATTAAAATTTTTAGGGAGTAGTAATTCCTTTTTGCATAAAAAATATCCTTAACATTTTAAAATCCATCACCTTTAATTTGAAAGAACACCTTCTCGTTAATAAAATATTATATGTGTATATAAAGCAGGAAATAATTTTATTATTATTATTTTTTTTTGACTAACGCATTTTAATTATTTCTTGATTGTGCCTCTACCCACGATTCTTATGTTCAATCATTTCTGTACTTTCTAAGCAATGCGTTGTTATTAGTTTTATCACTTTACTATACGAAAAGCGAAATCGAAATATGAAGTGCTTAAAAATAATGACTTTCATATTGAATTTTTTCCCTTTAAATTATACTTGATGACTTAATTCTGTTTCCCGAAATAATTTGTCTGCGACTCGTAAAAGAAATAGTTGATTTGTTTTTATACATTCCTTTTAGATCCTTGCCTTCCTAGCTGTGTAAATTTGACTAAGAAAGAAACTTAAATTGTAAACAATGAAGTAAAATCGTTTAAAGCGCCTTAACACGACTTTATTAGAATTAAAAATATTTACTTAAGTGAGTCAACACATTGAATGTAACTTTCTATATCTATCTGCGCATTGTTTAGTTCCTAGAATATCTCGTGTGGTAATTTAGCCGTGCGTTGTCTGCACAAGGAAATTTTTGTAAAACGCAGACAATTTGTCTCCAAATTTTTATTGTTTCGCTAAAATGCGATGGATGTCTGTTATGGCCGTTCAAGGTTGGCATTTAACTTCGGCCAAATCTAGAAAGATCGCAATTGTTCGAAGGGATTAGAATGCTGCAACGTAAAACAAAAAATTAGAACATTCATTGCCATTCTTGTTCAATATTTTTTTCCTGGTCTGCAATATTTGATCAGCTGATGCTTGCGGAAGAAGATTATTATTATTATTTTCTGGCCGGGTGCAAAAAATTTTGAAATTTTTAATATGAAAATTTTAAGGAGTATTTACGATTGTTTTTTCTTACACAAAATAGTCCAGGTGATATCGAACTTACAAACTGCTGAATTGTAAGATATATAAATTCATATATTTGACCTTGACAGAATCATAACACACATTTTTAGGCAATTAGAAAAACAGTCCTATTTGTTTCAAACTGCAGAAATGTACTTTAGAAATGAATCCCTAATAGCAGATGATACAAATAGACGGAAATTTAATTGTTCCTACTTATCCATGTTGTTTTCATCAAACGATTTTTACTCTCCTATTAATTGCTCTACGCCTATTCAAGTAGAAAATCCTTTTAGTATGCATTCAAATTCATTATACCGTACTCTTTGATTTATTTAATTCTTTATTGTTTGAATATCATATTTTACTGTTATTATAATGATGTTGTATATTATTTTGCATTAGTATTTTAAAATAATATTGACGCTATATTTTAAGTAAAAAATATATGACAACATATTTTCAAACATTCCATGTGGACGGAACTAATCTGTTTATATATTATAAATTTTCACAGAAAAATTTCAAAATAAATTTTATCATTTGAAAGTAGGGAAATATTTTTCATTGATTCAATTTAAAATAATATATAATTTCCCTTTTATTATCTATTTTAGACATCATTTATTTTAATATTAAAGCATCAGAGAAGAATTAATTATATTTTGTTATTAAATGTAGGAATTTTCGAAAAAATTACAACAACATCTGCTGAGAATCAAAGAATTCTTATACCACATGTATGAAAAGGCTCCGTCTTGCTTTTCAAAGAAATATGCTCGCAAATTATTAAAGTTGTCTGCATCCTTACAGATGTTACTATTATTCCAATCAATCATCTGTCATATATTATAGAAGATAATCGTTCAATATATATATATTAGCTATATTCCGGAAGTAATATGGAATTTTGAATATATTTTAGATTTTTTTTTTTTTTTGAAACTTCGATTTTGTGACCGTTGTGCTACAAACCAAACCGAAAAAAAATAAGGGGAAAATTTAAGTTATAATACTGAGAAATTTCTAGTACTTATATATATTGTATAATGCAGTCGCCCAACCTGTCTAGTGCTTAGCGTAACTGACTACGGATGGGAAGGACCTGGGTTCGAATCTCAGCTCGGGCATGGATGTCATATCTCTTTCTCTCTCTGTATTTCTTGCCCTTTCCTCAGATGATGGATGAATGTGGCCCGACCTATAAACGGGTTTGTGGTGGTGTGGCGTGGGCGATGCTACTCGTACCTCCTTGACTTGGTTCACAGGTGCCCACCGGGTAACGATAAGATGAGTAGCAGTTTCTGGCCTTGTTGCGGCAAATGGGCTAATGTACTTACTTGCTCAAGGGTGCCCGCCATTAGGGGAAAGAAAAAAAGGGGGAAAAAAGAGCTGATTCATTGAGATTTCAAGGTCATAGAATCTAGCGATTTTACCATTAATTATAATTGATTTTATTGGGAAATCGTAATCTTGCATTGCTAGATAACTAACTGCACTACTGATGTAGAAATTCTAGATTTTTCAAAAAATTCTGGAGTTTCTATCAACTCTATTTAATCATACAAGCCGTACATCAGAGTATAATCAATAGTCTCAAGTTCAAGTATCATAAGTCGCATTATGAAAGTGACATAGTCACAATGCATGGCATAGGCGCAGTGCTTAGTGACATAGGCGCAATGCTTGTCAATCGGCTTGGAATAATATTGCAAAAAAACTATTTAAGTCATTTTTTAGCATGCTGGCTTTAAAATTACCATAACTGAAAAAAGAAAAGAAAATTTACCTGGCGACTTGAGTAAAAATGAGGTATTCTACCTTGAACTTTGACAAAGAAATTCATTGCAGCTTGAATTTTGTTTAAAGATTTTTGAATGTGGAATCAGATGTAATTGTACTTGTGAAATGATTAAACGATCGTGAAAAATAATGAATTAAAATAAAAAAGTATTTTTTTCAGGTATCAAACAAGAAGAAAATGACTAGCTATGTCTAATTGTCTGTAAAGCATGCAAATTGAAAGGTTAACGAGATTGAGCTACTTTTTAAAAAGAAAATAATAGTAAAATGCTTTCCTTCATCTCGAAAAAGGGCGAAACGTGTTTTTAAAAGTGTAGCTGTGAAACAAAATGCGATTATTTGCTTATTTTTCATCAATAAAATAATTCTTTTTAAATATGAATCTTATTTTGCATGCGTTCTTATATAAAATAAACCAAGTAATTATTCCAATAGTAATTTTAATTTTTAAAGAGAAAAGTTTGAATAAAAATCAAATTATTTAAAGATCTGATTACTTTTCTATTTTGCGTATTGTTTTCGATTTTAATGACCTAAAAAAAAAAAAAAAAAAAAAAAGGAAAAGACGCTCGTTTTTTAACGAACTCGTAGGAATCGGTAAAACAGTTCATAAAATAGAAAAAAATAATGTGTTGAGATCTGATTTTTTTTTCTTTACCAAAAAAATTCTTTTTCTTTACCAAAAAAATTCTTTTTCTTTACCAAAAAAATTATTTTTCTTTATATATACATATATATTTATATTTACAATTGTCGAGAATCATTTCTTTGGAATTCAATATTTTTTGGGCAATTTTTCAATATTTTTTGGGTTTTTTCCCCTTTCTATGCTCTTACGTAAGAGGTACAGGAATCTAATTAGATACCACAGTTATATATGTATATATATATATATATATATATATATATATAACTGTGGTATCTATTTTATATATATATATACTGTGGTATATATATATAAAATAAAAAAGGAAATGAAAATGAAACTTTGTCAAAAAACTAGCAAAAAAAAAAAAAAAAAAAAAAAAAAATGTTCGAAATTTTAGTTTTAAACGGAAGTTAAAATTATATTGTGTCTAGTGTGTCAGAGTAAGGACTAGCCACTAGTTCGTAATTTATAGGTTCATAAAAACTATCGTCTATTGTAATTTACCGATTTCTACGAGTTCGTAAAGATGGGTATCTACTATATATATATATTTCTACCTAATATTTTTTATTTCTATATTCTGTGAAATTCAAATCCTATATTTCAATGAATGTTATATTTTTTCCATAATAATTTTAAACGGCGAACGTTATGAAGTTTTAATATCTATTTTTTAATTTGAAAATTTCTAAAATACTATACGGGAATTGAATAAACATTGAAGTTTTAAGTATTAAACGTTACAATAATCACAGATTGTTTCTATTTACAAAAATGTAGTTTCAATTTCTATTAAAAGATAATTTATATGCTCTGAAACATTTTTTGTAAAAATGTAGTTAGTGGATTATTAGGATACATTTAGGATTATCTATTTTTATCGATTCATGAGCTGCTTAACACTATCAAACGGCTTGTAATTTTGTTTCGTTCAAATGACGAGGACGATTCCTGAGTTGTCTTCTTCACACATCACAATATATCAACGGAGGAACGTAGAACTTTACAAAACTTTAAAGGTGCATAATCTTCTCAACGCGACGTTTTTTGAAAGTATAGAGCTATTTACGCCTTTGTCATTTAATTACAATTATGATCAAAATTTAAAGATACTATTGATTAATTATTAGATTTGGGGATGTTCCATATTGCTTGCATGTTATAATCAGAGCCTGATTACTGTTAAATAATGTTCCCAAGTGTGGAATTTTTAAAAATAAGAGAACTTAAACTTATCAATATATTTAGTTTTCGCTCTTTTTAATTGTTCTAATGCAATCAGAAGAAAACAAGAGCTTATTTTGTGATTATATTTCGTGAAATTTGGGACCATGTGCATTGCATTTCAAACCGGATGTGTTACGCGTACTCCTAACTGAACAGCATTGCCTAAAATGCAATTTTTTTTTTCGTTGCTAGTAACCTAATCTTGTATTCACCTCTTTCTAGTCTTGATTTTCTTCTTTCGGAAGTTTGAAAAGAAATCCGGAAACTGTGCACCACGCATGGTGTCTGCTTATAATCGAGTGGAAAAAAAGTGACTCAATTCCTTGGGCTGGTGCAGACCATCCCACCCGAGTGACCCATTTCCGGACAGGGTCATGAAGTGATGTATCTTCTTTTGTTTCCCCCAGATCGTGGGTTGTAACAAGATCGCAAACTAAAATAACGGCATCTCCAACAGTTAGTCTGCTATGGAAACCGGTCAGAGATAGTGAATTTTTGTTTTCAATAGAAAAACTTAAAAGTACATTGTTTTATAGGCGAGTCACTATGTCATTAGTTTTTTGCCCTGAATCTTTATATTTTAATTCAATGTGTGAACTTAAGTTTCGCAATTTATGTTTATAATTGGTAAATCTACTGAAATAATTTTTGTTATCATTGAAATGTGAAAAATTTATCACTATAGACATTGAATTGTATTGACTGTTGCATTGAAGAAAATATAAAAATTTGAACGTGTATTATGACCCAAATAATATATTTTTTCGCCACATTTTTTTTTAAAAAATTATTGAAAGCCCAACATTTATTTATTTCATTAAAAAGATAAAAGTAATTGTCATTTTTGTAATTCTTATTAAATGACTATTAGATTTTTTCCTTATTCTAAGATATATTAATCATAATAATTCATCGAAAATGATTCTTTACATTCATAATTAAAATTTTTTTCTCAGAAAAGGATCACACGCGCTAGTATCCTCAATGAACGCATAAAAATTCCAATGAATGATTATACTGTTAAAAATTTATGGGCTTTTCACATTCGATTCCATAGTGCGTTGTTCTACTAAATCTGATGAGTCATGATCCATGAATGCAGCAGTGAAAAATATTAGTTTCTAATTCAACATTTTATGATAAAATATAGAATCAGCTTAAAGAAAAAAAAGTAATAAGGTTTTTTAATTTGCCTTTTACGATGCTAGAAATTATTGCTACATAAATTATTTTTCGCCAAAAAAATGTTTAAAAATTTGTTTTGAAAGTTCTGTTTGAATTATGTAATTTTATAAATCTATGGTTTTAATATAAAATTATATATATTTTTCTTTTCGTTTATGAGAGTTTTTTTTTTTTATTTTTATGCGGAAACCATTTCAAAGTTGCTTTAAAAATTTTTTTTTTTTTTTTTTTTTTTGTCAAGAAATATTATAAAATACGTGTGTTCATAGTAGTTAAATTTTTTTTTTTATTTTACCAACAAATGCAATAATTTATTGGTGAAGGATTGTAAGTGTGTTAATATATTATTAACACTATTCTGATAAGCGCTTCTGAACAAATTGTGTTCAGCATATATGTAATGGTTGATTTGTCACAATATTATATTGGTAATGCATTTTATTGAAGCGCTCATTAGTCCGTAACATTGTATTTGTATTGGACAGTGTTGTAACTGAAAGTGTTGAGAGGCATTTTAAATTCCATAACCATGTATTGTATTGTCAGATTTTATAGATAATGTACCTAATTCATGTAGAAAACCTGAGAACCCCGAGCACTCACCTCTAGGCACCCTGGCCTAGTGGTAAGATAGCTCTCTTCAGAACGAAAAGCTTAGTTCGAACCCAGCTACTGTTGTACTATGGAAGAATAGTTTATCATGCTTTTACATGAACGCCTGTCAAGGTGACTGTTTGGAAATTTTCCAAGTTTCCTCTTTTGAGACACGTGAATGATGAATATTAAAATGCCTTACAACAGGCCTAGGCTGTACATAACGCTGCGGCGAAGCACTTATCCGATAGATGTACTTGGAGAAAACAGAAATGCAATACCTACCTCCCATTGTTCATCTGTGGTAGAAATCAAAGCCTAGTTCAACGAAGAGTGTTTGTTTCCCTAAATGCTTATACCATAGAAAATACCCCTCTCTAAATACCTTAGAAAGACATACCACTCACTTTGATTACTTGTGCGATCGAAACTTTAATACTATTTCTCATGGTATAACGAAGATATTGAGTTATTCGTTAATTCATTGATTTAAAGCGTTATCCTGTTTCGATTCTAGTTATAAGATCAAACATAACTCGTCAATACTACTTGTTCAATCTATTTCGAATTTTTTCCTGATGTCAATATTTTCACAAACCATTTTCCAATAAGTTAAGAATCAATTACACTCTGAAATCTTGCCATAGGAATGTTTAAATCATTTGAAAACCTCCCTTTAGAATTAAAATGTGCCCAAGTGTACAATTAATCGCCACGTTAATTGTATCGTACCAAAGCGGATTTTTTTATAATGCAAACTAACAATTACGACACTTAAATTACAGTATGATTCATGCAATTTTTTTGCACAAATATAAAATTTATTCATTTCTACGAATAAATTAGATTTTGATAATTCGATTTCAACTTATGCATTAATATTGACAAGTTCTAGCATTTTCTACCGTGAAATGCCCTTTAAATTTAAAAATTTTTTGAGATTAAATTTTGTTCTTAAACAAAAGTTAAAAATTTATATAAATTTCTAATGATTTTCTAGCACGAAAATTTTTTGAATTAGAAAAAAAAATGTTTGTTGTTTCTTTTCATACCAAAATAAGTTTAATTCTGAAATGAAATGCGAATATAATTTAAAACAATATTAAATAAAAATTCCACTCCCCCCATTTGTGTGTGTGTATATATATATATGTATATAATTATTTTACATAAATTAGTGACATTTTTTAAAATTAATATTGTAAAGGTCTTGTTTACTTAACTAGGTATAATAGAATTTTGTTTTTGCATCTCCATTGACGCATTTTTATTATTTTTCTTTCCTCAAAATATTTTTAATTCATTAATATTCCTTTCAGAATCGTTTAGTAAGAGAATTTGGTCTGATAGTTGAGAAGTTACAAATACATAGCTTAAGGTATTGCTCCAAATTACGTCATTGGTAATACTATATTTAGCAGCTGGTAAATAATACGACTTGAGAAAACCCCAGAGGCGAACTTTCACTGCGTTTCCTTATTTACCAAACCACAGACACCGGTCAATGAATTTTTCAAAACTTTTTTTCTTATGAGGAAGTGATTTGTGTGTAAATGTGAAACGAATTAGTTCAATCAAATGCTTTCGCATCTTTTGGTGACTCGTCCCAAGTCCTGATTAAATAGCTCGAATACCAGGTGTATCCATAAATCTGATTTCTTCGAATCCGTGAAAATTTCCTCCATTTTTTTTTCGTAGATTGAAGGCAATTCTTCCCTAAATATTAGTTTTACTTCCATTTGAAAAGCATCACGATGAGACCTATCAGGATCTGGTGGTAATTTTCATTTTCAAAGTAGCTACTTTGTTTACTTTATTCGTTTATAATATAAATAATTAATAGTGAATTTTTAATATGCATACATATACAGGTTTCATTATCATATTCTGAAAATTTCTTATAGTTTTTTAATAGATTTTTACCATTTAAAAATATAGTGATAAGTGTTGTTGCCGAAATTGTGTGTGTGCTCAATACAAAATATTAGTTTCTATATATAAACATAATGGTGAAAAATGTTTTTATTATAATTAAGAAATAAAACAACTGAAATATGATTTTCTTATTTGTATGAATGAACGAAATCTTTACAATCTGCGAGGTTTTTATAATTATTTTTTATGCTGTTATGTTTAAATTACAAGTCGAATATCATTTAAATTAAATCATAGTTTTATAAATACTTTTGCAAACTACCAATATGTATTTAAATTTTGCAAATTTATACTTTTATTCTCAATCTGTACTTTAGTGATTACTTATTTATTGCTGTATTTTTAACTTTATAAGAATATGTAACTAATATTGTTTATATATTATATAAACAAAGTCTGGTTTAAAAGTTTAATTTCTTAAACAAATATTTATTAAATATTTGTTTAAGAAATTAAACTTTTAAACCAGACATTTTTTGTTTGGAAAAATGTAAATTATTAAGTAAAAATTTATAATTTAAACTCTTAAAATACAAAAACTGTTCTTAAAAATGCATAACATTTCTTTGAGAAAGTGATGGGTTATTTCAAAAATTTTTTATTTGAATAAATAATTAACTGAATTTGAATTTCATTATTTTTTTAATAAAATTTATAAAGAACTATTCAATCTGAAATTCAATCGAATATCTTTTAGTACTAGAAAGAATTTTCAACAAACATTTCAAATATTAACTGTTCATTATATCTATTTGAAATTCGATTTGTCAGATAATTTTTTTTTAAAGAAAAGTGTTTTTTTTTTACTATTTTCTTGGAAATATCCAATTTCAGTCTAGATTTCTAAATTAAATTCATCATTAAAGTATGAATTTTTAATTAAATGCTGATTAAGTATTTGGTGTAAGTATTTACTTACATACCTTAAATAATTTTTTGAAATTTAAAATTTTTTGAAAGTTTGATTTTAAAATGTTTCTTTTCCTGACTGGAAAATAAATCAGAATTTTTTTTTAAATTCATGAATGAAAAACAAAGTTATTTAATATTTTTATCGGTGGTAGTCATGAAAGATTTAATCTTCGCCTTTACTGTCATTAATAAATTGGCTGTTAGATTTTTGAATAATTCTTTTAATTAGCTGCAACAATAAAAAAGCTAGCGTGCAGTATTTTTGAATTATCTCATGGTTGTATTAACTATAATTTAAATGTAAATTATTACTTGCTGTTAAGTACGTATTAATGAAGAAAATAAGATTTAAACTGTTAACTGTTCATGATTTAAGTTAACTTAAAATGAGAATTAAGTACACTTTAATCTTTAAAAAATCTTATTTTATTAAATATTGATAATAATTACTACGCCATATGATAAACCAGAACTAGCACTGAAGAGAGAGCATTCTAGCTTTCAGCTCAACATTTTATGAATTCACTTTTCGTTTTGGACTTAATGTCTGATGGAATCAAGTTTAGAACTGTAAATACAAATTAAATCATTCCTCGTATGGCGAAAAAAATGTAAAAGGAAAACTAAACTTGTATTATTATGAAGCTCGCGTAATTTTTGAATTTATATGTTCCTGAATAAAAATTTGCAAATTTTCGTTCTTATTAATATCTAATCCATTAACCATTATCTAGTTTAACTATGCTTATTTATAATTACAAATTAATCAATTTACGTAGAGTGTACAATAAAATGAATGTTCTATCTAAAATTAAAATTAGATTTGTCCTATATGGGAACAATAATTCATAATCTGCACCCATTGATGCGATGTATATTTTAACGGGAAAAATCTGTTCTAATTACTCGCATAGTTAAGTTCTTGTGTGCGTACTGTTTCTCCCTATTTGCTTTCAACAATCATAACCCATTCGTTTCCTCCCACAGGTTCCGAGAACTTTATGGCTCCTCCTGACGTGACCTTCATCTTTGCCGAAGACGTTGTGGAATGGGACTCCTACCTGTCCAGGCAGTTCGAAGGCAGCGGGGCTGTCATTCAACATGAGCAGGTCGAGAAAATGACCTTTCCCTTGGGCTGCACCAAGACGCCCGTCTTCAGCGATGCCCGGGTCGTCTTGGTGATACTGTCGCCAGCCCTGGTCGATTTCTTGGACAGACACGCTTCCGAGTGCTTCCAGTTCACCAGGTTGCTCAAGCCTTGCAAGACAATTGCTATGATATGTGGAGCATCGCCATCCGGCATTGCTGGCATTAAAGTAAGTGCATGCTATTATGCTGAATCTTTCACAAGTTTGAAGATAATCTTGAGGGGGGAAAACGAATTTGTTTTCTTTTTAAAGTAATTCTCAATGTCGTGGACGTTTTTCTAGTTGCATGTTTATCATGTGCGTTTCCCTGGTTTCGTGTTTGCAAAATTCTAAATCGCAAAACATTTTTCTTCAGATAAGAACTCGGAAAACATTGGTGCATATTAATTGAGAAAAATGTAAACCGCAGTCTCTACAGTAATGAGACGTATGTATTAAAAAGTGAACAAACTTGGCTATCAACTCTATTAATCGTAAAAAAATTTACGTCTTACTCTAGAATATCTCTGGGCTAGGTAGAGGAAAGTAAGCTGCAGCAGAGTCTAGAAAAGTTTAATTGTTTCTAATAAGATATTGTTTAATTATGTCAAATTTGTAAATTTTTCATATGTTAATTACGAGTAACGTATGGAAAATTTAAAAATTTTTTATTACTTTCTTGAGTTACAATTTGAGTTTTATTTTCCCTACACATTGTCTGGAAAATTAAACTTTCCCTAGTCTTTCGGATTATAAACTTAAAGAATAAAATTGAGAGAAGAAACAGTATTTTTTGTTTCGCAACCCATCTAAATCTTGGGAATGTATTAAAACTCGGCTTTTGATGTATAGATAGTGTTTTAATAAATTTTAATGTCATATGATCATTATGAAACATTTATTTCACATGATTATCATAAAAAAATTTTACTTAATGAAATACCATTTGTTTTGTTTCATATCCAAAAGTAATATATGCTGATTTTTTCTTGAATAATGTAGTTCTGATAAAAAAAAAAATTCTTAAAAATCAACCAATACAGTTCATTTTTGAATTACACGGCACTTTTGAATCGACTTATCTTTTTTTATTCTTTCATATTATCCTGTCCGAAACATGCTCAAAATTGTATCATTGGTCATGATGGCTTTATTGTTTAAAAATTATTGACATCCGTATTTTACCCAAACATTAAATGATTTTAAGTACTGACTTTAGTGTCTTTTCAACGTCCAAGGTTAGTTGCATTAATAAATTATTATTTTCTTAAATATGCAGATACAGTTCCCACATACAGCTCAGGCCAAGAACTATCACAATGAAATTATTCCAATTATGTTAATACTTTAACACTAAAACTACCGAAAGGGGTCATATGGCCAATTTTCTTATTAATTTTGCCGAATAAAAAAAAATCCCCGGTATGTTTAGTGTTAATGAGTAGTTAAGTAAAATAATTCTGTACATTAAACTATATTTCATTATTTGGGAATTTATTGCGCTTTTTTTATGAGTATCATTACCATTAATGTCTATTGACATATGCAAATCTAACTACTTTTTTCCATTGAACTTCATGCAGCTATGCAAATGAACACCCTCGAAAGGGCTAGAAAGAATAGCATAAGATATTTTTTTTATAGAATTGTACTTTTCTGAATATTTGTATGAATCTAAATCAGCTGTTTCTTCACCCCCCCCCCCAGCTAGTAACATCGAATAATATGTATTTTAATTTCATAACTACCATGATACAGTTTGTAAAATACTTTTGAACTTTTTGCATTAATCTTTTTTGTAACTTGCGATTGTCAAAGTAAAAAGCCGCTTGACCTCGCCCAATTGAATTGTTTCTATCAACCCGGAGTCGAAAAATAACTGGAGAGCTTGACCACAGTTTATTGATATCTGTTATATCATTAACCATTACTAAGATGTTATTTTTATACAGTTTTATAGTTCCAAATATTTAAATTGAGTTCTTCATGTTTCATTTGAATAAAAAAACGAATAATTTAACTTGTTTTTTTAATAAAATACATCACTTTACAAAAATTCTTGCGAACATTAAAAGTTATGAACTTAGCAAACTTACTAACCGCCAGCAAAAACAAATAAAGGAACTACTAAATTATTTCCATGTTATTTCTTTGGATGGAAATTAGAAGAAATTTGATGGAAAGAAATAGCTACATATACAAAGTATAAGGGTATTTTCGGAACTTGATTTCAAACGTTCGTTTAATTAAAAAATTAATTTTTGAAAAAATTAATGAATTATTCTCAATTATTTGCACTTTTTTTATTTATTTCTTGTTTCTATATTCTATATCAGTCGCTAAATTTTAACTGGAAATAGAATGGGAAAATTAAGAAAGAAGTTGCACTAGTATGCATATCTATTTTGTGCAGATGTTTTCGATATGTTTTGTCGCACTGAAATTCTTTCTATTATTAACTCTTTTTATTGGTTCATTGTTCCTTTCTATTAGCATAATTTATGATTTAACTTTGAGAGTAAATAAACTAAAATTACCTATCTAAGTGAGAGATGACGTTTGCAGCCTCATTTTTTATTTTTTATTTTAGTAAGTAGCCTGTCAAAACTGCCGTTTCACTACTTGTAAAATAAAAGTACTTGAAGAAATTATCTTTTGAAAAGTTTTCCTCCATCATTTATTTTATTAGCTGTCAAATTTCTTAGATACTTAAATTCTACTACTCTAATTAAAATAATTATTATCAGGTATTGAGCCATAATTTTATTAATTTAAAAAAGTTTTTTTCTTTTTTTATATCTCTTCATAATATTTAGTTTTATATAAAGGTGAAAGGAGTTTTCTACTGTAATATATAGTACTCATAAATTTATATCCTGTACAATTCCAATCACATTCATATTCATTTAGATTTTTTTTTTCCATTTTAATGATGTGCGAAAGTGAGATTCAAGTTTCTGAAGTCTAAAATAATTAGATAATTACATTAATCACTCTTTAATTCTGTCTCCTATAAAATTTAACCATCAGCTTAAGAAATTAGTTTGTAATAATTATTTTTAATTGTATATTTCTGATTAAGAAATAATTATTTGTAATGGGGTGTAGTTTCTTAGGAAAGCTGTATAAAAATGACTTTTTAACTTAAAACATTTAAAAATATTTCTTTAGATACTGTTATTTTTATGAAAGTAAATGCATCTAAATTTTTATGATAATTTATGAAAATGCTTATAAAGTTTGATCTATTATTGATATATTTTACTCATCAAGTATGATTGAAATGTAATTGAACATATAATTTATGTAATTTTATGTTGAGAGAGGAATCGGACATTTTGATGAAGAGTTGTAGAATATAGACAAAATTACTAATATTTATACAGTTCCATTTTGATTGTTTTTTTTAAATAAATTCTGATTATCTGCACTAACCATAGTTTTGTCCTTTTAGTTGTCTGGAATTTATTTTCAATAAAAATTTGAGATCGTATGGGTAACATTAATCATGTATTTCAGAGACTTTGTGAAAATTTTAAATGAAAAACATTTTAATAAAAACAAGTAGTAGAATTTTTACTACATGCATATGACATTGAAATTTTAATTTTTAAACATTAAATTTTTCTAAAAATGTACTATTTTTCGCAGTCGAAAACTTATTCCTTCTGTCAAAAATAAACCCTTTTTAATTTATTATTTTTGTGTAGAACTGTTGCTATTTCTAAACAGCACAAGTTCAACTTTTAGATTGACAGTTCTGATAACTGTTAACAATTGTGCGTGCTTGTGAAGCGTTTTTTCATACATTTTTTTTTCCTTTAACTTTTGCTTTTTCCCCTTTTGTTTGCAAACACTGAACAATACTTTGCGCACCTTGAAGACCAGATATTACTTAAGATTCAGTCAGTTGTAGAGAAGTGACTCACCGTTTTGAAGTGCCTTGTGTTAGGGTAAAAGCCAGTTTTTATCTCCAAAGATAGACGTTATCGTAAAGAATATGCAATGTGGGGGAAAATAAATGCATGATCGTACTCGAGGGGTAAAAAAAAAAACCTGAACAAACTTTAACTAAATAATTTTAACTTAAATAGGAATAACTTCGAATTTTAGAGAAGTGTGGTAAACATTCTGAACTATTTTGACAACTTTTTTTTTTTTATTCGAAATATAGTTGTGAGGTAAATTTCGTGTATAATAAAGAGGAAATTAATTTATTCTTCTGTAGTAGAAAATCTTTTCTCTGTAAAATAAAATACATGGCAAACCCCTTACACTTGCATAATTATAAATTTTTGATTCTCTTTAACTTTCATGGGTTGTACAAAGCAATTTGGAAGCACTGAGTCTTCTGCAAAATATAGTAATGTTTTTTTTTTAAAATCTAATTTGGGAAAGTTTATTCACTGTGTGTGCATTTCTTCTTAATGATTTTAACTTAATTCAGTATCCCAATAGTATTAAAGTTTTCTTAAAAGTTTAAGAGAATATTTATACATGTAAAACATATTAGCTATAAAAGTATCTGTAATGGCGGTATATTTCCCTTTAGACTGCGCTATTGTGAGTTTCTGGCTTCCGAATAGAAATTCTGATTTGTTCCCATGGGAAAGCGATCTTGAGATATTGACCATTTGTCTGAAATTTAAAAGACTATTAGGGAAGAAAATTCACAAATAGGACATCATGTAGGAATTTCATCATCGCAAGCCAGCAAATTGAATTATTAGCACTCTGTAATTGTAGGTTCTTATCAAACATTCAGTATGAATGTTTATAATGGCTTGGATTTTTTTAAACTTCTTATTGGAATTTGTCACATATGTATAGTGATCAAACAGAACCCGAAATATCAGAATATTGTACGTTAAGTGATTGTGTTTTCTTGCTGATTGTGGTCCCAACTCGATCTATACTAAACAAATTATGAAATATCAAAATTTAAAAAAAAAAAAAATGTTCTTTACAACTATCGATTCCGATCGCTATTGAAATTTTCTCGCTTGATCGACGCCAACAGCAAAAAAGAAATCGTTTTTTTTTTCCCCTGTTAGTATACCTTACTGTGACTACAGTGTTAAATGACATTTGTTACTTGAATAAAATATAATGTTTATTTATATTCTAATTATTATTAAGTTGGTTTATTATGATATGGCTTGAAACTTGCTACCTCAATTCTGTTACACCTGTAATATTTTTTGTCTATTATATTTATTTTAACTGCTATTTATTCCAAATATCTCACTCAATTTAAATGAAAGATGTTTAATATAGAATTGTCTTATATTTAAGTAAAAGTGTGAGACGGGGAGGAATAAATTTTATCATTAGTCTTATTTTTTTTTTTATTTCGTGTGATAGGTGTAGTAACTTTTACTTTTATTGATAATACTAATTTAAATCCATTCTGCTGATTGGAAACTTAATAAAAAATAAGTCACGTGTATAAATTTAAAAATCTTATTAGTTTTCTTAATCTTATTTACTTTCTTTTGGAAAGTAAATAAGATTAAGATAAGATTGCTTTTCTAAATATATAATTAAAACAGTTCTCAAAAAAAAAGTTTTAAATTTATTTTTTAATTTATAAAAGATAAATCAATTAAATATATTATTAAAATGTGCTTATCTTATAAATTCAAATAAAAATGTGAAATTTATATGAACTCACCTGAAATCCATAAAATTTCATATAAAAAGGCTAAAATGAAATGTTGAAAATTGTTTTATTCTAATGCTGAAGCAATAATGTTTTGGAAGTAAACAAATCAAAAATATATTTACAATTAAACTTCAGAAGCGAAATAAAAGAATACGCAATATGCAAAGTAAACCGTCCTTTACTTTTTCTTCACAGGAAAAAGTGTTGAAACGCAATGGTATCCTTAATTAACATTGACGAATGCACTATATATTAAATTTCAATATGCCAGGTGTTCGCCGAAAATATGATTCATTCAGATTTGTTTCCGTTAATTATATATATTTTTTTGCAACAACCGAACAAAGAATGAAAATATTAAAGTGCTAAAATTTTCATTCTTTTGGTATAGAAATATATATTTGAGATTTTAATTAGTGCCCTGAAAAATTGTATTACGTGGGATGTGATGTCCATGCACATATGGTTGAACGGATGTACAGAAAATCTTAGACATCGGAATAATATGAGAAAAATTTTGCATGGAGCAATGAAGCCAGTAACAAATTCCTGTGTTAAATGAACACAGGATTTTACCTAATTGGTGCCTAATTTCTGACATATTTTTCATAATATGTTGGTAATTAGGCACTAAATCTATTACTTATTAACGTATCGATAAAACTCGTTTCGTTTTTAAGAGTAAGCTTAAATTCTTTTTCTTCAGTCATAATTTCAAGTAAAGATTAATATTATAAGTGATTCTGCTGTATGAAAGATTGAGCAAATTTTCATAACAGATAATAAACACCATGCAGGTATTCCACAGCTTGATTTAAATGCATTTGTGCAGTTTGAAATGAACTATGTATATGTGAGAAGACGCAGTTATCTATTTGGATAACATAAAAAGATTAGCAAGTTATAAGTTTTTATAGGCATTTCATAATTGAAATTATTCGTACCTGATTCTCTCATTACAAATAAATTCTTAAAATAAAAAGAGGTTAAAACGCCAGTTTTATTCTTTTAACATCTGGCAATCCGTTCTTTGCGGTGGTTTTAGTGTATTAATTTGGATATAAATTTTGACAAATCGAAACACTGAGTTGCATAGTATTTGCCACACTTGCTTCTTTTATGAGTAAATATTCTAAAATTTTTTTATTATATAATCAAAGTATATTATCACTAAGAATTATTACTCAGATTTATTGTTTAAAATAGAATACGGTATTATATTACAGTTTGTACCACACTTATAGATGTTTGTTTGAAAATATTTTTTGTATCTGCTGTGAACACACAAATCGACAACAAATATATCTAATTACACACTCTACTTAAATGTCTTTATTCAAACGTAAAATATACAGGTAAAAATGTGTGTGTGTGTTTAAATTATCGAATACGAAGCTACTAACTAAATCCTGACAATCGCTCTTATGAGTCATTCAACTGAATCTTCATGAACAAATTGGCTTAGGAGATTAATGATTTCTATAATGCAATTTTAGAGTATTATAAGTTACCTTAAATATATAAAATTTGCTCACTTTAAAAATTTTTTTAATTTTCCAACTTTCAGTTTTTTTTTTTTTTTTTTTTTTTTGTTGAATGATTAAAGCTTTGCATTAAGTTCAATAACGTCAGTGGATTGTTTGTAGTAGTTCGAAACATACTTTAAACTTTAAGGTCTTTAAAGATTTACCTTTGGAACGCCAAAAGTTACAATAGATCAAAGTCGAGCTTAACTCAATTGGACTTCGTTTAATGTCCCTAGTAATATTAAATTAATTTATTAAAGAACGGGTTTTTCAGTTGATATAAAATGGGTTTTTAAATTAGTGACTTCATAATAAAAATACTTGACTGAAATTTTTAGTACTTATTAATATTGCGTTTTTTAAGGTTATTTAAACATTAAAATCGAATTTATTATTTCTTGCTTTTGAAAATAAAATAAATTGCCAACATGATCTTATGAAATTTTGAATCCAAGTAACAATGTCAGTATGAATTTTATTAATTAATCGCTATGTTAGAAAAAGCGATGAAAAACATTTTAATGAGAAAATAATTCTGATGAAAAGGCATGCTCACATAAAAATATGGAAAGTATCATAAGTTAATTCTTTCTTGCTGCAATTATGCTAGATTATATAAATTAACAAAAACATTGAAAATATAAGAAAAATAAAACTTTCATTAATTTTAGTTGATAAGTAAAGGGAAATAAACGTTCTTGATAGCGTTGGTGGATACAAAAGAGTAAAATGAATAGCATTAACCTTTTTTTTTTTATAATAATGCGATAAAATTTCTCGAGTTTTTATTTATTTCAAACGAAACCTACGTGGATTCTTTTGAAATAAATAAATAAGTCTTAAAATAAATTTGAAGAATGTTATTTGTCCTTTCTAATTTTAAATTTCGATTATGAGTTATGACTGAAATCTCTCTAACTGGGTATCGAGATCATTCCTGAAAAGTGTTTTTATATTTAAAAAAAAAAAAAAAAATTCTGAAGTAGAACATAAATTATTTTTTTTTCTAAATGATGTTTGGAATCTCAATTCTTTTGTTTTCAACTCCTTATTTAACTTTCATATCACTAAAATAATATACTAATTTTTTTACATTTAAATTAAATTAAGAAGCAAAATTTTTATTTATTATCTTTTTTGGAACACATCATATAATTGCAAATTCCTTTAAAATAAATGCACATTTTATTACAGAGCTTATTTGCTTTTTGAAATTCTTTTATTCATTTGATCTAAATGTTTTAAATTATTTTTATTTTGATTTGATGGCTTTAATTTTTTAAGTGTATTTAATTTTAATATTTATTAAAGGTTTTGAAAAAAAATAAGGTCCCCATAATTATACTATAGTACTTCTTAACTAATTTTATAATTGAGATTGCATATCAGGAAATAGATTTCTAATCTACTATCATAATTAATAAAAGAATTTAATACTTAACTTGATGCTTTACTTTTATTTTTAATTTTATGAAGATTAACTTTGAATAAATTGCATTTTGTGTTTATTATGAACAATCTCTTTAAATGGCAAAATTTTTAAATATTGGTTTCAAAATATTACAATGAAAATAGTTGCTTAATTATTTTTTTTTCCTATCATTTCTTAAATAATTTACAAAACTTTTTACTTACAATAGATTTCAAACAAAATTTCGCGCTTTGAAACTCTAAATTCAAATGCATCGACAAAGAAAATTTATCTATTAAAAATGTTAGTTTAATCGCAGATTAGTTCTTGCCTTTAATAGTTTTTATTTTTATTTTAGAACGTGTTAGTTTCTTATGACGAGTGGCGCCATCTTGAAGCCAAAGACAAAGACATAAACATGGTTCGAAATGTTGTTGAAATGATGCACGAAACTTTGACAAGATCAAGAGAATGTGAAAAAATTAATAAGCCTAAATATAAACTTATTCCTAGAAAAATTCAAGAGGTAATTATTTTTAAATATCACACATTACTATTTTTATTGTGATTGCATTTTTTCCATCTTAAATCATCTCTATTTAAAAATGATCATCTTTCTGTTTTAAACTATAAATTTTTATCTTTTAGTGGCGCGCGGGGTTAAAAATTCTTTTTAAAAATTCCTTTTTAAGCGCAGAAAAAGGTTTTAATAGAATTTTTTATAGTATGAGTGTGTTTATTAAATATTTAATTCTTTTTCAAAATTTTTATATTTTTTTTAATATAAATGAAACTTAAATTATACTTCTATTTGAATTTCAATTCGTGATTTTAATAATTTTATAAATTGTGATATAAGAAAATCAAGACAGTAAAATATCACATTCTATATTTAGCATATTCAATAATTTGTTATTTTTAAATTTATTTACTATATATGATATGTATGGATAAATGTTGTGTTTCAATATGTTTTCTATTAAAAATATTTTAATTTGTCACTTATTCACAATGGTATTAAATCAAATTTTTTTATATTTAAATTTGAGTTAATTTTTTGATTTTTTTCTATTATATTTAGTCATTTAATATTTTTCTATGTGTTAACTTTTTGCATGAAGGAATATTACTATCTGAATTAGATTTGATTATACATGCTTCTTTATTATATTAATAAACTTAATTTTAAAACGTTTTTGCTAATTGGATTCTTTTTTGCCAACTCAATTGTTTTCTTTTTTTTCTTTTGAAATAAATTGACATGAATACAAAATTCTAATTGTATGATAAAATTACTGAAGCTTCAAGTTTTAACTGTAGACTGAAGATAATTGCTTTTACTAAGAAATTATTATGTATACATATATATAATTCCTAAATTTCTTATTTCAGGGAAATGGAAAAGTCTATGTTCTGCTGGCCAGACCACTAGATAACAATGCTAGGATAAGAATAACTTTAGAAGCAAATGGTGCAAAAGAAATTCCAATAAAAAAAAGAAATCCTTATACCTTAACTTTTGTCATTCCAGGTAAAGCTTTATTTTTCAAAATAAGTTTATGAAACTGGTATTCTAATAAAATATTTAGGTTAATAAGAAAATCTCTGTTATATTTAATTTAACTTCTATCACATATTCCAATTACTTAATTTAACTTCTATCACATATTCCAATTACTTAATTTGATAAATATTGCTAATTTTTTATTCAATTCTGTATGGTGTTAAGCTTGAATTTTCCTTTAATTAAAGCAATTCCTTTTTATCTATATTTTAATTAATGTTCCTTTGAAATATTATAATTAATTATATAAAATGCTGAAATTTTTTACCTGTATCAAAAATATTTTTACAATTATTGTAAATATTACTTTAAAATTTTTTAAAGATATATATGAACTAGTTTCTAATTGAATTGCTTCTGGATCCAAATAAAAGTATTGTTTAAAAATAAGTGTTTGAATAATTTATTGCAAATATTTATTACCTTTACTTTTTAATCAAAAATATTTGTATTTTTGTTTTAGAGTAAATAAAACTTTTTTGAAATTTTTAATTTCAGCAATTTCATTATTTTTATGTATATCAAAACTAATTTTTTACTAAAATTTTTTTTAAGTTAGATTTTGCTTTGTGTTAATAGTTTGTCATATATTTTGTGTTTTTGAATTATTAATTTATAAAATGATTTTCTGGGCTGTTTGTTTTGGCTTGATTTTGTTGTTCTTCATTGTTGTAAGTTGTAACAAGTCAGAGCAAAAAGCTCTAAGTTTAGGAATCGATTTCCTTACAATATCCTCCCATGTAAACTATAGAATGTGGTGTTGTAATATAAAATTTTATATATTTGTGTAATATATTATACAGTATAATTAAAATAAAGCTGTATGAAATTATTTTTTATTTATTTCCAGATGACTTGATTCATGTCCAGAACATGGTTAATGTTCATGTTTGGAATGGTGAAGACTTCATGGGAGTGAGCTCAGTAAAGTGTGTCTCAAAAATGGGCGAATTGTATGGTTTACTTAATTCTGTGGCATCTCCTTATGAATTTTTACGTAGTACTTTAGGTGTATCTGCTTTATCTGAAGTTGACAATCAATTAACTGCTATTTTTAAAAGAAATTTTCCCATTGAAGGATTTAATTTGTTGAATCATGATAAGAAACATGACAGATTCAATAGTAAGTAAAATAGCCTGACTAGTATTTGAATTGACATATTTATTCATGTTTTGTTTTTATTGAATTTTAAAATATTTAAATTTCCCAGATTTTTTATTACAATATGCTTCATTGTTTTGCATATCAGTTTTTGGGAACAATTTACTGTAGAAGAAGTTTCTGATATAGTTTTTGTGAATGTAAAAATAAAGATTCTTTTACATTTTGGAAGGGCATTTTCTCCAAATCAATGGTTTAAAAAAAAAAAAAAAAAAAAAAAAAAAAGAAATACTAATTTTTATTTATAAAATTCTATTTTGAAATAAATATACTACAGGGCTCTTTCTGCTATTCCTAAATATTGAAATCTATGGCTAGCAAATAAGAAATGGTAAGCAACAAAAATCACCAACAATTCCAAAAACAATGGAAAAGAAATAAGGAGTGTTCAGGAGTACTACTTTGCAATCCTGAGGACAGATTTCTGTCTTTTGTAAATTTTTGAAGTAGAGATTTTGATTAAAAATGTTTTAAGTGAAATATTTAATTTTTACATTTTTTTAATAAATCAATAATTATAGTCATAATTTCATTGATGAATCAATGATTATAAATAATTCATTAAAAGTGACCGTCTGAAGGCAGTTTTAATTGATCTGCAATGTGAGGTTTATAATTCTCATCCCACAGCAAGCTACATGGGAATAAATTTATTGATGTTACAGTAAATCTGCTTACAAGAAATGATGCAGACTTCAAGAAAAATTACTATTCTTAAATAAAATTAACATACAAACCACTTCTAACATCTTATTAAAATCACAAATTTGAAAAACTTGAAAACAAAATAACTAGAAAAAAATAAATAAATAAATAAATCATTAGATATACG
The DNA here is from genome assembly GCA_026290005.1 of Latrodectus geometricus. Classification (NCBI taxonomy): domain Eukaryota; kingdom Metazoa; phylum Arthropoda; class Arachnida; order Araneae; family Theridiidae; genus Latrodectus; species Latrodectus geometricus. The sequence goes on along the minus strand of JAPDSC010015579.1, from coordinate 71,797 downwards.
TTAGATGCTGAGTGCAAAAATGAATATAACTTTTTCAGTTATAGTATTATGGCTGCATTTTCAGTATTTTTAGTTTATGGCTCTTTCATTATCATGGATGATATTATTTATGACAGGATTGTATTAAATGTGGAAAATTCTGAATGTTAGCATAAACAAATAATATTTGCTAAGTCAAAACTTTTAAAGCACTGTATCATAGTTCATGCAAAAGTTTGAAAAAGAAATTTATTATAATTTTACTGCATCTAAAGAAAGTAAAATCATTTTCCAGCTAAATAGTTTTTTTTTAAGTCATAATCCTACCTCAACTCCACATATAAACAAACTATTTATGAAAAGTAAGACTAAGGAAAATTATCAAATTTTGAATTTAACTTTAAAAAAAATACAACTGAGTAAAATATATACCGGAAGAAAAATTACAATAGTTAAAAAAAAATCATAAAATTACATTAAATAATAATCAATGTTATATTTAAAAAATGGTGATTTCTTGAATTCGCTGGCAATTTTGTTAGCTATTACTTTAAAATACCTATTACCCATTTCCCAAAATAGAAAAACCTATTACCCAAAATAGAAAAATACCAAAAATTTTAGTAATGTGTTAGGCATTTTTTAGACACAGGTATTATTTATATAAATCATTTTCAGTAAAGATGTGAATTATTACACATTGGTGATTATATGCTTAATTTAAACTTTCACTGATACTTTTGCTCAAAGTGCAAATATTGGATACTTTACATCTCATCCGAATAATTTAATTTCATTCTTGTTATTTATGGTTTTCTAATTTTTCATTAGTATAAAAAAAAAAAAACTCCAAAAGCACTGTATAAAAATAAAGCTCTCATTAAATGCTGTGTATTTAAAAAAGATATATATTTATAAAATAATGTAGTTAATTAATCCATTAAAGTTTAAGTACTTAAATGATAATTACTGCATTTTGTAGTTTAATTAGATTTGTTAACTAAAAATTAAAAATTATATTTATTCCATTTTTTATTTATGTAGCTAAAGAAGAATTCCCTACATTGCTTCATTTTGCTGCACGTTATGGGCTTTGTCTTTTAGTTCAAGAATTATTAGAGTGTCCTGGTGCATTTGCCGCAGCAACTATGAAAAATACCAAGAATTTAACTCCAGCACAATTAGCTAACAATGAGGGCCATATTAAAGCTGCTACTGTTATTGATGAATTTTTGGTAAATAATCTAAAAGCTATTTTTATGCCAAAATAACTTAGCTTTTAAATAAATTTAAACCGTAAATTTAGGACAATTTTGATACTTTTTATCTTTAATTTTAATTAAAATATATATAGTTGGTTTATTTTCATAAAAAATAGAATTTTATAAAATACATATCTTGGCAATTTTGAACAAAATTTAAAAAATATAACTCTTTTCTCCATCATTCCTAATTAAAACATGAATTTTATATGAATTTTTTAAACTTCATTTAAATTTTAATTGAAGTTTTATTTAAAAGTAAAATTGATTTTTTTAAAAATTACTTTTAGAAAGCCAAGTATATAAAAGATAAAGAAATTTTGGAAAACCCAGTTCCATGTCAAGTATTATGTGGTAAGTATTAAGTAGTAGCTTGTTATTTTATATATTTGTTGTGTAGATGTATCCACTTCTAATAGTAATTTATTCAGATAATGTTTTATGGTTGAATAATCTTTTCAGTGAAAAACAATTTTCAGTGTATCATATAAATTCCAACTTTAAATTATTGACTCTTTTCTATTTGGTTATTTTTTAAATTTTTTTAATTTTTTTTTAAATCTATATTAAATTTATTTTGTCAAGAATTTCAAATGTAATCTTTCAGGTATTTTAAGATGTGAGTAAAAAGAAGAAATATCTGAATCAAAAAACCATTGTTTAAAAAAATTTGTAATTTTGTTTCAATAAAAGCTTTATAAATTTATGTAAGACATCAAATTAAATAGTACTTTAAATATTTATATTTTGTGTTAGATGACATTTTCAAATAATAGATATTTGCTCTTTTTTATAAACTCTTATTTTTAATAAGTTTTGTTGGTAGATATATTTTTCAATATTGTTATATAGTGTTTCAATACTGTTAGTGTGTTGTATGGAGATATATGTATATGCCTAATTCTTATGTAATATTATACTTGGTTGTTAGTTTATGAAACTGCTTTCTAAAATAAAATTTTTATGTTTTTTTATTTAAATTTTAACATTTTAATAAAAAATTGTTTAATATTTAATTTTGTTTTCATTTTCTAAAATGCTTCATTTAAATTGTGAAACATCTTGAAAATTCTTGTCAGGGTAAAGAAATTCTATGAAATAAATTTTATAGAATTTCTTTTTTGTAATCAAATAAAACTTGCAAAATTGCTTGATTTTATTTATCTTAAGTATAAAAGTTATATTCTTGATGATACTATTTTAAATTTAGAAACGTTTATTCTATAAGGTCAATGTGACTTTCATACATTGAAGTAATCACTTTTTTGTTTCTTACTAAAATGTTCTTATATTTTGTTATCTAATTTCTATACCTGATATATTTTGTGGATGTAAATAAAAAAAATTTTTTTTCTATTAAAATATTTCGTTTCTAAGAATTAGCTTGTGCTGTTACCTAAGTTTCAAATTAATGAGTGCATAAATTCTAGATAATGAAATAAAGAAAGCTAATCCGTTGGATGATTATGACATTCCTGCTCAGCCTGTACCAGTTCTGCATCTTCCAACAAATCGAATGGTAGGACATCATGCCAATGATAGAGAAAGTGATTACTTGCAAATGAAAGCTTCAATGAAAGGTAAGTTGTAAAAAAGATCTTAATCAAATGAGAAAATATTAAAAATAAATTGAATATAACTTTAATTACACTATTACAACATTTATAATAAGAGAATTTAATATATTTCTAGTATTGCCTTAAATAAGATACCAAATTTAACATAGATTTTACCTAAAAATATACAAAATGCCAAATTTTAAATTTTTTGCTTATTAATATTAGTTTTAATTATTTATCATTATTCTCCAAAGGCTTCAAATTTTTAATGGAATAAAAGTATTATTTGCTTTTATTAATTTGTATAATTATTAAATGTATTAGAAATTTTAATTTATTATACATAAAAACAGATTATTTTCAGTAAAAACACCTATGTTTTATTATTTTTATAGCTGTAGCTTAAAAGTTATTTTTGTATATATAAATATAACAGCTGATTGTGTAGATATTTTAATTGGTTTATGCATATATTAAAATGTTGGGGGTAAATGAAGCTATATATAGGCAATAAAATGAAGAAAAAACTTTGTGTTTCTTTTTATGGCTATAGCTCTCCAATGACAGCTTATATACAGCTGAATACAAAATTCAATAGTTTTTTTTCTTATCTGCATTTTCTAAATTATTTTTTAGAATTCAACTGATGTCTCTAATTGCCAACAAGCTTTTTCAATAAGCAAGATTTTGAAAAAACTTTATAAAAATTTGACAAGTGTCAAACACTGAATCTGTAACATTAAAAATATTTGTAACAATGTAATTATATAATATTTTGTTTAAGTGAATTACAATTGAGTTACTTACTTGAAAATTTATTTATAATGTTAAGATGGGACATTACCATATCATAAAATTCATAATAATGGTAATTTTTTTTCCAATTTTTCCCTAGATATACAAATTTTTTATTTTATAAGAAAATATATTAAAAATTTCAGAGTTTTATTTTTGTTTCTGCTCACATAGTTATGATGCTGTTATCAAAAAGGAATTTCAAAATGGTAAACTTTTTATGAATTTATTAAGTGATTATTTCATGTGAAGCGATTGTAGAAAACTTTTATTTGCTGATATTTGGCAGTATGTACCAACAAAACTACATATTATACTCATGATGCAAAATATTAGGTTTGGAGAAAAGTAGTCCATTATTTTTGCTGTGGGTATTATTGTGATCAATATTCCATAAAATATTGATAAAAAAAAATTCAGATTTTTGCTTGTTGAAAAAGTGAAATTTTGCATTAAAAAAACTTATTGTTTTCTGTTTTGTCCAGTCAGTTCTGAGTTAAAGGGTGTTAAAAATGTAAGTCAATTAAGAGAAAAATTCAGTACAGTTTACAGTTTTTCTTTTATAAAAGCGAAAACGTAAGTCAGGAGATTGAAACTGTAAATGACACTATAAGTTCTTATAATGTAACAGCCAATTATTTGAAATTTTGGACTAGTCGATTCTGTTCAAATGTATTTCATTTTGAAAATGACACTTTAAAGATGTCGATAAAATCATTAAAATATTCAATGTTGTTTGGTATATTATTACTCATCTCATCACATAGGAACTAAAGATGGCCATGAATCAGTTTTAAACTGTATAAATAAAGTGAATCTGAATCATATGAAATAAAGTCTTGAAGTTCATGTAAAAATAATGGATTTCTTTTTCCTCAATTTAATATTATTTTACATTCCCTTGTAATACAAATTTGCATTTTCTTCTATTGTTTATTGTAATGTATTCAAATTTTTCTGAGACTCTAGCTGTTATCTTTTGAAGTTTATTTAGTCGAGCAATTTGATAAATTATTTCTTTAGTTTAATTTTAAAATAATTGAATTTCTTCTTATTCAAGCCGTATTATGGTTTTTCTGTATAAAAATGTGTGAAAGTTAAATTGTCCCAAATGAAATTATTAATACAACTATATTTTTTCAGGTTTCAAAAGCTTTTTTCAAAGAAGTTTTATGTGAATTAAATATCAATTTATATCAGTAATTCATTAATATCAATAAAGGCATTCTGAATGGCCTTCATGCTTATAATTTAAGAATTTCACATTTTCTACCTTTTATATGAAAGGTAGTCTTATAAGCTTCATTTTTTCATTATTTTAAAATACTATTAAATACTTTTTTTTTAAAACTATTTTTAATACACTTTTAAAAGAAGTTATATATAAATATATACTTTAGAATATTTTAAAGTAATATGTTAAGGGAAATTGTATCATTATTCAATAATATAATGTCACATGTATGAATAAGTTTGCTAATATGTCTTTTTATATATTTTCTTCCATGTACTAATTATAATCTACTTTTGAACTCAGAAAATATAGAACCTCTTCAAAATATTGGGATTGGTGGAAATGAAAAGAGAGACCATTTTATAAATAATTCAGCTTGCAATGCAGGTAGGGTAATAAATGAATGTTTTTATTTATTTTTTTAATTCATTGTAATTTATATTTGCATTTCAGTATATGTATTTTTCATTTTATTACAGAATTTGTTTTTTTAAATTGTCTTCTATATATTTTGCATTTGTTAAATGGTATACCAAATAAAATTTCAATGTGAGGCTGTAATTTGCATATTAAAATATTTTTAGCTGCATATTACTTGATTTATATCGTCAATGTTCTAAAAGTCACAGGAAAATTTTAAGTGAAATAATGTAGCAAAAGTAAGACTTTTTTATATTATAAATATTTTATAAGATGGTTTCTTGATTGAATTAATTTTGAGTTATTTTGTGACTAAGTGGATCATATTTCTCCTACTTCTATCATTACGTACTACAGGACAATAACCAAAAGATCCTTAAAAGGATTTCTATTAACATTACTATCTATATAGTTTAGACTCTTTTACAGTTCTTCAAAAAGTCTAAAATAGTTATGTTGCCTTAAAATTTTTAATTTCTTCCTGCAAAAATATGTATATTCTTTTGATTATTGAAGCAAGTTGTTTAATCAAGCTATTTCAAATATCTTTTGAAACTTTTGAAAGTTAGTAATTTAATCTTAAAATTAATTTCTAAATTTTTATTGAATAAGCAAAATATTTTCATAATTATATTGAAGATATTCGTTGAAACTTTTTTTTGTTTGATATATTGATTTTTATATTTATATTTTTATCATGCCAACTTGTTATATACCTTCGTTTATCATCACTGGATTCGACTATTTAAATGTTTTATGCATCAATGATTGAGAATTGGCTTAAAAATACTTTTTTTAACAAAGTAGTTGTTAATCATACTAAATTTAAAAAAGATAACTTATATTTATCTCGAGTTTATAATTATTTTAACTTTGTTAGTTTTTATTTGAATGAATTAGTAATTAAAAGTGTAAATGGATTTTTCAGAAAAAGCTAAACTGAGTCTTTTAGAAAGTCAAGCTAAGCTTATTGAAATAATGGAAGCTTATAAGAAAGGGGCATCTCTAACTGAAGTTGAAAGAATGCACAATGAATGGAAGACATTTTATCAAGTTTCTGACCATGAAGCAAAAGTAATTATTCATTTATATATTTATAAATATAAATCAAATAGTAAAAACATTTAATTTCAGTTATATGTTTATATTAAAACATTTTTAAACATATGTGTTGTGTTAATATGCTATTCAGTGTGGATGGTTTCTTGTAAAGACAGTCATATTTTAATTAACAATTGAGCCAAAGACACTGGTATTTATGTAAACATATCATCACATTTATCATTTTTTTAGTGTTCAGTTAAAGTTCTATTCTGTTGGAAATACAATTTTGTTAAAAACTAAGAAATACTATGCAACTATTATATTTTTTAATTATGTTCTGAAATAAGAAAAATATTTACAATTGTTAATTTTTCTTTTTAATCTTGTACTGGCAAGAAGTATCCTTAATTTTTTCAACTAATTATTAAATTTTTTTAAATTAAACACAATTTAAACATCTACTTAATTTGAAAATTTTACTAGAGTTTTTAGTTTTGAAAAGTTGATAATTTTATATTTAATGGAAAAATTTTTTGAATTAAGCTTTTAATAATTATAATTATTTTAAACTGATTTCTTAGTCAAAATAATTAAATGAAAAATTCTTTATGTTATAAAAATAAAGGATCTTTTAATAATTTTTTTGAACAGTCATTATTTTGGAATGTTACATTAATCATGGAACTATAATCTTCTAAATTTCATTTTTAGAGTACCCTTGATGGCTTAAGAAATCTGTATGCCAAAGCCCAAAAAGCTAAAATGCTGAAAAAGCATTCATCTAGTTTTTCTGAGTTACGGCAATTTCTGAACTCTAAACTGAGAAGAAAAGATAGTGTCGATTCAAAGGTAAATAAAGATAGTGCATTTGAAATCTTGTAACATTTTATCATAGTTAAATTCTAAAATGTAAAATTTTTTCTTCATCCATTTAAGTCTTTCTCATAGTGATTAACACTTTTTAATGAATTGCTTTCATGTTAATTTAATACTGTATTATATACTTGAATATGACTTTCATTTATCCTGTGTGTTTTAAATTTAAATAAAAAAATTTTAAGAGTTATAAAATTTAAACTTAATTTTATTCTCGTGTTAATTTTTCCCAATTTTTTGAGAAAATTTATTTAAATTAATTAGTTTTTAATATTAAACTTAAAATCTTAATATTCTTATAGGGTAGTATGAGTAGACGCAACTCTAAGGAGTCGAATTGTTCAGATAAAATTTCTCAGGAATCTGAAAGTATTAGGCCAGTAAGCACTTTAAGTGTGCTTTCAAACACTAGTAGCTCCAGTGAGTGTTTTTTTTCCATTGTTTTTAGCTTTCTATTTTAAAGTAATGATTGGAATTCTTTTCTATTGGAGAATTATTTGAGAAACTGGTTTGTCTTACTTCTAGGTGGCTCTTCATTTGATCGACTAAGTACAGCAAGTGCTGGATCAGATAGTGGTCATCACTCAGATTTTGGTGATGAGCGTAATAATAGATTTAAGGTAGGCAAATGATATTTAAAATAAAGATTTAATATTTTATTATTTATAATTTTTTATCGATTTATCTCTTGCATTTTGAAATTAAATGTTAGTTTTTTTTCCCTCCTAAACAATATTACTATTATGTATTTGTACAAATGTATTATTTAAACTGTTTGCAAAGCTTATTTTGTTTTATTTCAGTTTTATTTGTTACTTTAAATTTGAATATATTTTAATTTAATGCAACTGACAAACTCTAATAGTATTAATTTCTTTATGGTAAATCATTTTTTTTATTCTTATCATGGGAATATTATTTTAAGAAACACGGTGTGATGAAATTTTTTTAAAACGTTTCTTATCAAACATAGTTTGATCAAGACCTTTATGCGTTAAATTTTGTTTCATGAAGTTCTTAAAACTACTATGTTCAATTTGAAATTTTGTATTCTACAAATATTTTTGATAATTAGCTGAATTCAAATTTTATGTGAAAATAGTGTATATAATTTAAATGTAATGAAAATTATTTGAATTTGATATAATAGGTTAAGTAATTTATATTTATTATTTTAAGGAGTAATACGATTTTCCAATTATTTATGTATGTTCAAAGAAAATAAGTATAGTTAAAAATTGAAATAAAAAACAGATATAAATAATCAGATTAATTTTTACAACTGAAGTGAGTATTTCAATAGTTTTTTAAATTTAATTTAGGATCGTTTTGATTCTCGACATCTGCAGTCCCGAAAAGGTTCAATTGAACTGGCAAATTCTTTAAATCTTCAAAAAACTCTTAATACCAAACCTCCTGCTCCACCTCCTCGACCTACAAGAACTCAACATTATGGAAGTCTCGAGAATTGCAAGCAAACAGAAATTCCTCATTATTCTACGACTAAGAAACTAATTTGTCCCTCATTTGAAGAAGCTCTGAAAATGTTAGATTATGTCCCACCATCTTCCAAGAGTTCTTCTCTCAGTAGTGATTTCAGGACCGGAAGAAAAACTTCTTTATCAAGCCTTGGTAAGAAATGTTAAAATCTAGAATAATATTTTATATATATTTAATATTTTAGCCTATGAATGAAATTAAAATTGTTTTTAGTTTTCAGTTACATTGTATTAAATGAAACAATTATGTAGGTCTTCACAATTTTTAAAATTATTAATTCAAATCTCATGCGTTAAAGATAAATTAACAGATAGTTTTATGTTGGTTGAAATGCTTGATATTTTAAACATTGTATGTCAAGTGAATTGTTGAGTATAAAACTGCATGACCATGGTATTATTTTATGAATTAAATTTTAATAAACATTTTAGCACTTTGAAGGATAGAAAATTTTAGTAAAGATGTGTGACTGTTTTTACTTTGCTACATGTTATTCATAAATGAATGCAATTTTTGGCTTAGAAAATGAATCAATAGATTAAATAGAATTAACAAATTAGTTTTGGTGGTTAATAATTTATTAGTTATTTTAATTATTGGATTTATATTATGTACTTTTTTAAACTCTCTATTAATCCCTTTGTATCCTCATCTGTTAATGTAATTCTTTAATTTGTTTAGTAAAGGACATTTCTGGAATTTTACTTGTAATTATCAATTAATCACATGAATATTTGAAGAGATTTTTATAACTTATTAGTGTTATAAAGCAATTTAATTTTTAATATTTATCTGTTATGGTAACATAACATTTGTGAAATCATACAATACAATTTACATAGTTTTAATCAATAAAGATATGAAAATTTATTGCATTGAAATTAATTATATATAATGTTTCTTAAAAGAAATCATTTTTAATTATGCCATTGAATTTTTTTCACATTTTGATTTAATATGAGCTTTTACTTTAGGTCGTTTTTATTTAATAATTGTGGTATTCACATTAACACCTTGAAAAATAAGACTTCAAAAGTCAACATTGTTAGTTGTATTCTATAAAAAATTAATAAATATCTAATTATTTTAGTTTGCTGTTTTTTGCAAAGACATTCAAAGAAAAAATCTTTAGTTATATAAAACATATAGTTCATAAATTATTTTGCTATGTAATATAATTATGTATTTATAAAAGGCTCATTAAATTTTGTTTCCTTTTTTTATTAACTCTTTTGTCAAACTTTAAAACATTGTCATATAAAGGCTCTTTGATTGTTATGTAATCTATAAAGGATACTTATTTCGTCCTTATTTTAATGAATTAAAATATTTACCATTATTTATCTAAATGTACATGGAAGATTTATGTTATTAATGATGCATTCAGAGTAGTTTAAAAAATGATTGTCGAGTACTATTTCCACTATTTGAACATATAAAACAGTACAATATACTGTTTTGCCTCAATTTTTTTTGCTGTGACAAAAATTAATTCTATACGCATATAGTAAAAATTAAAATGAAAACTTGCTACCTGAGCTTTATTTTGTTTTTTATTACCAATAAAAAATATTTCAATTTTTGTTTTCAGATTTTAACAGTTTTGAAGATCCAAATGAAAATTATGATCATCCTCCTCCTCCAAGGCCAAGTTGTACAAGTTCATCAAATAAAGAAACTTCAAATTTATCCAAGTTACCTATTTTACCCAGTAGTCCAAAGACAGATTATGACATTGTACCACCTCCTTTGCCTGTGGCTCCTCCTCCTTTTAAGCAAGATAACTTAGCTTGTGATCCTGATCAATCCTATGACATTCCACCTCCATTTATGCATTGGTCAAACAACATTTCAACTGATTATGATTTTCCAAAAACTCCTTTCTTTGAAAACACTGACAATCAACCAGCTTGTACTTGCAATGTTGCTTCCAGAAAAAATAACTTAAGTTCTGTAAAGAGCTGCTGCCTTGGTAATAAATTATCATCATTGAAACAGATAGACAGTTTACCAAGTGTTCCAAGCTTTGATGTTATAGATCGCGACAAAGAACATAATAGTGTGAATAAAAGTCGCTCTGCTCAGCGTCATCAATATTGTAATGTGTCATTGAAACTATCACGAGACAATTCTATCAATGAGAATGATAGCATACCTGAGGAAATTGCTCCACCACCTCCTGTTATTGAAAATGAATCACCTGAGGAGCATTACAAAATGGTTGGTGTACCTACACCAATTCCTACAATGTTTAAAATATCTTGATTTATTTAAGTGGCATGTTAATTCAACTATGTTGAAGCCAAACTATTGTTAGAGCTTAAACTGAGAAGTGATTGCATTTGTTTAATTTAAATTTATTTTGCATATCCACTGCAAAGACAAACTTTTTCCAATTTTGAGTGGATGTCATATAATAAAGAATAAAAAGAGATTTGTTCTGTTTCAATTTGTGCTTTTAAAAACAGAAATAGCAAAATGTCATTGCTGTATAGAAAACTTTAAGCAGGTAATCCTTGTACGTAACATTTACCATATTTTCATACCTGGTATTTTTCAATGTATGAAAGGATGTGTAATTATTAACTTGGCGTGTATGAAAAATTGTTACAAGCCTTTGTACTGATCTAGATTGAAAAAAATCTCAAAGTAACTAATATGTAAGTAATTAGTATTAAACATAGAATTGCTTGTGTCAGAATGAATTCTGGTCAAGAAAAAAAGAAATGACTACAGTATTACTTTATACAAATGTGTTAAATTTATGTTTTGTTTGTGTTTAGGAACTTATAAATTCTAGTTTGAAATTGTGTAAAAAAAATAGAATTTTCGATATTCAATAAAGTAATTAAACTTTTGAAATACTGAGCACACATTTAATTAACTTCTACTATGTAGTGCAATATTTTAATGCTTATGTACAATAGGGATAAAAAAATTCTATATTTTTTATGATGTAAATTTCACATATTGTGTAGAATTCATTGCTTTTGAAATAAATTTTATTACACTACCTGTTTGGTTTTTATTGTGGAATTTCCATGTATTTTGTAGATATATCTTGAGAAATTCTTGAATTTAAAAAAATTTCCCCAACTTACTTCATCTTAATTTATTAAATGAATATAAATTTTGTCTCCAATGATACAGAGTGATTTTTGTACTTTTCTGTATGTTTAACATCTTAAAGATATTATATAAATATTTAATTTTAGAGCATTAAATTTAGAACAATGTTTAGTGTATAATATTGTTATTTTGTACACAAGAGGTATTTTCATATAATTATTATAAATGTTTGTATGGTTGAGACTGAGTTCATACACTTCGAAATCTGCACATTACTTTCATTTTGGTCTGTATACTATATTTTTAGCTCCATTATAACATTTTTGTTTCACAAATATATATTTTTTGTTTTAGATTAAAATTTATTAGAATCTCTTTAGCTTAGTAGTAATTTTTTTAATACATAATTTAAACTTTTTTCTGATTTATATATGTTTGACAAAGAATGAAAAATTAAGTTTACAAATAGAGCATTTAATTAGGATTAAGAATCTCATTTAATTCTTTAAAGAGTTACATCTATATATTCTCTTTTATGCTAAAAAGTTTATATGAACATGTGAATAAAATACTTATATTTCTGAAAGTTTTAAATCAATATACTTCATTCTATTTATTCAAATTAAGAGTGACTTGTTATATATTTTTATATTATAACTAATGCCGATTAAGAATTTTCAGATTATAATTTTCAAAAGTCTGTGTGTTCAGTTGCACCATAAAAGTATAGTTGTTGATATAGTGTTTCTGAATTTATTTTTCATAGTTGGTAGCAAAGTGTTAGCTCTGTTGTCTTCAGTTCAGCAATTTGTGGATTCAAATCCCATTTTGTACTGATTTTTTTAAGTAGTTGGTCAAGTACATAGCAGACATTTTTTTTTTAGAGAAAATTATTTGCATTTATAGAAGGAAAATAATATTTGTATTAACAAGTTTTTCTTACAAAACTTAAACATTCTAAGCTTTTAGATGGTATAAAATATTTGATTAATATAGTATAAAAAAGAAATAATTTTTTATTTATAATCTCAAATAAGTAAAAGTTGAATTTACTAAGAAAACACTATTTGTTGAATTTTATGTTCAAAAGTATTTTTTATATGGTCTGTCATATATAAAAATAAGTGAATTCCTTAGTCTATTGTTAGTTAATTGTTTCGTGTGAGGAATTTCTTGGACTGTTTATAGGTTACAAATGTTTCAAATTAAATATTTAATAAATAAGTTATTAAAAATTTGTTATACATGAATATGTGGAAAGTCGAACTGACTGCTAAATGTTTAGCGTTTTGTCGTTCAGCTCAGTTCCTTGATTCGAATCCCACCTTGGAATGGGATGCTTAGTGGTTAAAAATCTTTTTTAAAACTCCTTTTTAAAGTTTATCCATTTCAAAGTTTCGGTTTAACTAGTTCTCATTTGCAAAAATTTACATTTGAGACCAATGTTAAGTAAAATGACCAAATCCGCACAGATCAACACAACACTAGACCGAATCAACATTCCAAAAAAGTGCAAATTGTAATTTTTTTTTATTAATTTTGGTTTTTTGAAAAATTTTCCATAGTGAATTAGTTTTTTTATTTGTTACAAATGTAATGTTATAGTGTTGATTTCATGCTTATTAATATTCTATTGATTTGTTGTAAAATTAGAACAGAATGAATTTATCGAATATCAAAATATTATTGACTGGATTGTAATTTATTTAAAATTTTATGTACTGGTCTAATAGCCCTTGTGTGCAAAAAATAATTGAACGACAAACCAACTAAACCATTCTGCGGAAAAAATTTGAAGGAAACAAAATGTTAGTTCAAATCTATATAAATAAAATCCCTAGTGTCACATGAATTTATTTTATTTTTTAAATTTCATAAAACATTTTTGTGAAATATATATATTTTGTCTTGATTTTACTCCAATATAGTAAAAGAAAGAATTATATATTAAAGTAATATATGAATCCAATTTTGTATGTGATTCTATTATAATGTATACTGACAAATGTTTTTTTTTAACATTTATTTGTAAAACGATAGCAATTTGGTAAAAAAATTAGCTTTAAGCTATTATTTTACGAATTATCTTAATGGTTTCTGTGAGATCATAAAAAAAAATGAGCGTCTACTAAATAAAAAAAAAATCATTTCTTATCAAAGATTATTTTAATGGTGCTGCCATCTAGCGGGAAAAAAAGCTATAAATGCAAATTTACATTTTTTTTTTTTTTTTTTTTTTAAATCGGTGCAAAGTAATTTAAGGCTCCAATGAAATAAATAAGTAAAATGTTATCCACATTCAAAATCAATTATTCTTTTTAATAATAAATTGTTGTAAAAATAGTTTGTGTCATTTTAATTTTGTTGCAGTTTTTAATGCGTTCTTCACCAAATATCGAAAGAACAGACGAATCTAAAAAGCGAGTTCTCACAGAAATAAATCTCTGAATAGATTAGACAAGGATTTAAATATATTTCTTCAAAAATTTTAAATCAGTTTCACATTGAATGCCTTGTTAAAATTCGCTTGCTGGAATATATTGTTTAATTAGCATTAATATCACTAATGGTTTCCAGCCATTCAAATTTATACTAGCAGATTGCAATTTAAAATGCTTAGATCAAATTAAGATGTCTAAACCATGAAAATTAAGATGCATACAAATTGAAAAAGAAAATAAATATGCAATATATATGAAAGTTAGTGCAGGAGTTAATATCAGTTGTTGGAATGCAGAGAATTTTTTGTATTGTAATTCGTTTAAAAGCAGCATTTTTAAAATTTCAAAAAACTATTTTGTGTAAACTATATGAGATTAAATGTTAAGTATCGCTGTAATATTAAATATTAATCTACTTAAGATTTAAAGGTGTTTTTCACAGAGCAATTCACAGAACAACTTTGCAATTGTCTTGTGTTTAAAAGAGCATTAAAAAATTTTCATATTAAAAAAAACTTTTATATATAAAAAGTTTTTAATGCTCTTTTAAACACATAAGAATTGCAAAGTCTTTAATATACAGTTTAAAGGGCTCAGATGGACTTGCCTATTTGAACTAATACTACACAGTAGCAAATTTCTGAAATACAGACATTATAATTGGAAATTTCTATAATGCTAAACTTTAAAAAAAAATATCGGTAAGAATAAGCAATATAGGATCAAATATCAATACAGAAATGAATAGGCAGTTGATAAAGAGGATGAGATGTAATGAAATCGTCTCGTTATTTGTAGTAATTCGTTTCTTAAAACTCTTTTTTTGAAGTCTCAAAAACGATTTTGTGAGGGACATATATATAAAATGAAACATTTTGTAAAACAAGTAAACCATGTTTGATATTAATGATTTTATTAATATGATGGTTACTTAATTATGCTTTGGCTTGCGGCCTTTGTTGTGATACGTAACAATTGTCTATAAATATGATATTGGTGTTAAAATAAAATAATTAAAAAATACAAATACAATAACAGAAAATTAATTGAATGAATATGTATAAAATTTAACATTTATTTCCTCAAAATCATTTTCTGGAAATTATTTTGATTAATATAGATACTTAAATAAAATATTTCAGGTAATGAATTCCCTCGTCTTATCAGTCATAGATTTCAAAAAAGAAAATCTGCAAATTATTTTCTGAAATTTGAATTATGTTGGTTTTTTTTTAATGAATCATTACTAGCATTAGGTTCCGACAGAATCTGTATTAAAATATTTTATCTTCATTTATCACATGGAAAAAAAATTAAAGTATACAAAATTTGCTATTATCTAAAATTCAAATAAAAGAAATTCTCCGAGGCCTCATCTATACAGAAAGCATGCAAAAAGACGAATCTCTCATTGTCTTTCCATTTTTCATAGTCCAACAACGGCTGGGATGTATCACCAGGCGTTCCATTCCGAAGACCATGATCCTACCATTGAACTATGACAAGGCTAATTCTTTAGAGTAGAATTTAATTAAAATGAACATCATTAACTTTTGCCTGACTAGGGCATCCATCATACTTTGATCTAAGGGCAACCGTCCAAAGTGCACAAAACTGAACTTGTATGTGGTCTAAAAATGTGATTTAAGATGGTATTGTGTTACTCAAAACTATCCCAATTAATGAAGATTCTTCCTACAAATATGGGTAAAATGACATTTTTAACAATGTTCAAATTGCAAATTCAAGCACCCAAAGTAAAAGAACTCATTTTTTCTCCATCGTGTGTTTTTTATTGCACTCTCAATAAAAATTATAAGACCTACTTTTCTCACGCTTTTCCCAAATTTTACGTTTCTCAGAATTCAGAATTTTTTTTTTACCTAGAATTATAAATTATTAAAGATTTAACATTATTTTTTATTATCTACTGTTTACTAATTAATTAATATATTCAAGAATTTAAAAATTTAAAGATCTGAGTAATGAATATTAAAGTTTTAGATACAATTTTTACCTGAAAAGACGAAAATATTAATTAATCTGGATTATCTTTTATTAAGAAAACAAATTAATGTATAAAATTAAGTATATTTATATCATATTTTTAATTATGAATTGTAAATTAGAAGACAAATGAAGTTTGTAATGAACGTTTTCTGTAAATGTATATATTAAGGTATTAGGTAGACTGTTACAAAAATCTAAACATGTAAATTCAGTAAATATTTTCGATGGAGAAAACAATTTTTTAATCTCGAATATCTCCATATAATCTAAATAATTCTTTGCATTAAAAAATAAACATTTTTTTTTTTTGGGTTGGGGAGTTTTCAGTCCACAAAAAATTATATTTAATCAGAATTTTATAATTTAATTAGAAATTTTTAACGGAATAATTTTATATGCGAACTACTTATCAGCTAAGTCTTTCTTAAAATTAGATATAAAACTTAGTGTAACATCTGCAAAAATATTAAAAAATGTAAAGAAAAAGTATACGAAAAATTGAATTTAAAAAAAAAAAAAAAAAAAAAAAAAAAAAAAAAAAAAAAAAAAAAAAAGAATAAGCAAAGCATAAAAAAGTACTAAAGGATTAAAAATGCGAAAAAAAAAGAATAAAAGTTCTAACATACAGTAAAAAAATTTAAATAACAGAGATAATTTAATACCATAGATTTATTTCAAGTTAAATTTGAATTTAAATAAAATTACTTTTACACAAAGAAATGTAACGTAAAATCAATGAAAAAATAAATGAATGTTCAAGAAGGCAAAAGCATAAAAAAGCATTACATCACATTAAGTTACAAGAAAGAAAAGCATTCTAAAATGATTTAATGTCAGCTATAATCATTAAGCAAATGGCATATGATAATATTAAAAATTAAAATAATAATTAACTCTTTAAGGAATTGATTATATTAATAGCAATTACATGAAATAAAAAATCATAGGAGTTGTGTAAAAGGAAAAATTTTGTTGAAGTCAACTGTAACGCGCCCGCGCGAAAATAATACTAAAAAACTATTAAAATCATTAAGCAGTAAAAAATTATTTGGAGAAATAAAAATGTAATTATTCACTAGAATAATCATCCTTAATGCACCATGATACAGATGAAAATATAAAATGCAAAAACTTAAGATCTTAATATGTCTGGTAATAATTTGAATATTAATTGTCTACATATATGAAAAAATACATGAAATAGAGAAAACTGGAATACAGATAATGGAAAAAAAATTACTATATTTTAAATTCTGAATATTTTACATTTTTCATTTTTATGCTACACAAAAGTATAAAATTAATAAATGCAAAACCTTAAGTTTATGCTTAATTATTTTTTCTTTGGCTATAATACCATAAATTGTATATAAACTAAGTACTATGAATTGAACAACATGAGAATTAAAAAATGTAATGCTGTCGATTACAAAAAAGATTAAAAAATTACTAGAATATTTGCTGTTTGAAAGGAATGTTTAACAGTATAAATTACACAGTAAAATCATTTCAGTATTCACACAGATGTCATGAGTGTTTTACAAAAATCAAAGGAAGTTTTAAGTTTAATTACTGTAGCAAAGAATATAAAAGTTTTTTAACATCAAATTTCTTATTTAATTAAAGAAAGTCAGTTACAGCTATTGAAACTGTATATTTGTGACATGCACTGAAATAATAGACTGTTATTTTTCTGTATTTTGAATTGATAATGTTTGAGAAATCTGAGCTGGTGTATTTTCAAATTTCCCAATCGAACAACAGTAGGGAATGTCAGCAAATTTTGTTACAGCACTTATGTTCTATGTGAAAATAATCAGTTTTTGATAAAACATCATTTCTGATATACAACAAAACAATTTGCAACGGTCCATACCAGGGGCAATATTTGATTTAAATAAGTTAGTCTTAATTTAAAATTTTCTGGAAAACCTTATGTAAATCAATATTTTTTTCACAATCCTCCTTAAAGATTTTTTTTCCCTGATACATGGTAGGTCATCTCCCTCTTTTTCTAATCTATATTAACAAATATTTCCTTTTTTGAATAATGAATAGTAAAGATTGTCATGATTATAATCAAAACTTGTATTAATTGTATTAAAAAGGCGACTGAAAGTATGAGAATTCAGCTTTCGTTACTTCATTAATAATTATGAATTTCAAAATTTCAATTGTAAAAATGGATTGATTGTTTATCTTATATCAATGTTTTTTTTTTCTCATTCAAGAAAATATTTTGTCGAATCCATATAAGCATAATAATTTATATGTACACACAAATTTACAATAATAGCACTATAAAAATTTTTTACATTGTCATTTTCATTATATTTTACCAATGACTTTTTAGGGTGATACTTGTATTTTATAGGGCTATTGAAAGTGAAATTTCATAAGAAAATAATGCTAGAAATTTTCCTGCACACAAGCTAAGCATGAAATAACAAACTACGAATATTAGAAAGAAATTTAAATACTAATTATTTTCAATAATTCATTGCTATTTAAAATAAAAACAAGCTTTATTATTAAAATTGTTATTAAAATATACGGAATAAAAGTTATATTTTATAAATGCAAATATTTCCATAAAAGGAATATATTTATAAAATATTTATCACTCACTAAGTTCTTTTTATATGTCCGTTTTTTGTAATTTATTACAAAGTCCCCTTTAATTTAAAGCGCATTTTGAAATTCGAAAGCTTTCGCCAACCTGTCCAAAGATTAAGCTTTCCCCAAAGATTTACAATCACATAATGAAATTTTAGAAGTGGCAGAATTTATCTTCAGCTCTGAAAGCGGTGAAATATGAGATTGGGAGACCTTAGCATTTATTAAAATCGAAAACTAATCCTTTATTTCTAAAATCACCTTTACAAGGGACGAACTCGGAATAATTCGCTTTCCGTTCAAAATGTGCAACTCCGCAAAGTAATGAACTGATTAATGAAATTGTTTATAATCTGAGCGCCAAAATATATTAAGGTTCGAAAGGATTATAAGTATTCTTGACGACGTAATCTCGCCAAATGAGGAGGAACACCTCTTGTCCAGTAAAGTTAATCCTCAGTCATCGATATTATTGTCGTAGATCGATTAGGTAATACTAAAATAGAGTGGGAGCCCTTAATGTAGTTAGAGTCAGGTTATGGTTATCAAATGAAATTACAGGGGACGCTGCTGTTGGCAAAAGTTCATAGTTGAAGGGCTAAATTATTGCTCGGTAGTTCCAGGCAGTATGCATATCTATCAGAATGGGATTTCAGCACAAAAATATTATTACATCTTTCATTACGTGAACTAAATTATATATTAACAATTTGTTAACATTACAGTAGTTCATTTGTTAAATTTTTTCATCATTTAAAAATGCTTAACTTTTTTTTATTTATCTAAAGGAGGTTCTTTATCATTTTATATTTTTATTCAAGTTATTTATTTATTGCGTTGACGGTTTTCTTTGCTTTTATAAGGTTAACAAAAAGAGTATAAATTTCAAAAATGGAAAATTTTTTTAAACTGTAATCCTTATATTTTTTTGTTATTGTTTAATAATAGAATTTTCTTTTCTATTCAAAGCTTAATTTTATTTAATTCTATGGAAAACTAGCTTGAAATTTGTTTATGTAAAAATTTACTATAATTATAATCTGCTCATGTGTATTCACAAGAACTGAAAATATTAATCTATGAAATACTACATAAATCAAAATTGAATAAACTGCAGTGACTTGGTAAAACACATTTGTCTGGCATGTAGCGGGTTCGATACCCGACTTCGTTGGTTTTTAAAATCATGCATGTTGTTTTGAATATGAAAATTTTTCCTTCTGTTTTCTGATATGCTTTAAAGTACGGATATTTTATATGATATTAACACAAGATGCTAATATTCAAGCAATTTTATTAAAATTTTGTGCTACATTAACTTTTTTACGTAGTACATATGTAAATTTACCTTTATTGAATAGTTAAGGATATACTAATTATTGATCCACAAAATATTAATTATTACACACCGGTGTGTTGCACTTCTATTTTGAGTCATTTATAAGAAATATCTCTTAATTATAAAATTCTATTTAAGTAAAGAAATACGAATTACAAAAACTTAATATTAGATTTAGAGAATCTGGAAATAATTATTTCGATATCAAAGTTTGAGCTGTAAAAAATTTTATTTTTTTATAGTGGACATTAAAAATTAAAATGAGGAACTTAAAGACATTGTTGTATTTCATAGATGGTTTCTTCTCTTGTATAAATAGGTGAATTAGAAACTTTATAAACCTAAACTCAAACTAAGAGTATATATTGCATAAAGTGTATAATTTTTTTGCACAACCTCAATTTATCTGGTCTTAATCTAAAAATCTTTCTGTATTTTGGCTTCAAAAGTGATTAAAATTTCATGCTAACTAAATTCTATCATAAAACTTCACAAAGCTTTTTGATTTAAATTTTAGAATTTGAATCAAAGTAGTATAATAATCATAAGATCATTAACATTAGCTTTCAATTCAATAGAATCACTATTAACTGTTCATGATTGGTGTAAAATACTCCTCCAAAGATTTATATGTAATAATTATCTGAAAAATTGTTTAAATTCTTTCAAATAATATTTATCGTTGTGTTTATCACTTTCATATTTTGATGTTAATAATTCATTTTTTTATAGATATATTTAGTTTTATTTACTGAGATATAGCGTAGTAAATAACTTTACAACATGAAATTATTTTTCATAAACTTACTGCTTATTATAAATTAATATGAAAAGTGGCTAAACATTTAATTTGGATAATTTATTATTTTCATAAATGTATAATAAAATCGATTTCACCGTTTCTACATCATTTCGGAACATTTTTGTTTTCATATTATTTTAAGTAAATATGATTTATAAATTTTATTAAAGCGTTTGCAAGAAATATTGAAATAGTTTGTAAGTATCATTAAATTAAAAAAAAAAGTTTTTATCTCAATCTTGAGGTTAGATTAGGTTATTAAAATGTGCTTCTAGCTGCTCATTTCTGCTAACTAAAGCCGCTAAACAGAGGCAATGGCGTTACAATTTTGTCGTTACAATTTTGTCCCATGATCAAGTGAAGTAGACATCTGAACTGAAACCTTCATCCGGGTCCTTGTTCATCACTTTAAGAGAAATTTTGAATCCTAAATACTTTAAATTTATATAGGACCATCTAGTATAATCTTAAGGTATCATGTGGTTTGAAGAATATGAGCTAGAAACGTCAAATTTGTTTGTGAACTGATTGGATTTAACTTCTGCTTATTGACATTTCTCTCAGCTAAGCCAGTTTGAGAGGCCTCATCTTTGATTTGAAATCAGCAGGCTGGTCGACCAGCCTAGTTGTTCCTTAGGTCGGTCGTTCGAAATGTGCAGCCAGAACATGTTGTGAGTAGTGAACACAAAAAGGTAACCACGTGTGACTTAACAAGCCTGGGTCGACCAGAAAGATGACGAGGCAAGAGGATCGAAGGATGATGGGTCAAGTGCTCGTAGATCCCGTAATGATTCGTTCCATTATGCATGTAATTGTAGGGATGCCTGTTGTTTCACAAACCATTTCAAGACGCCTCGCGGGAGAGAATCTGTTATCCAAACGCCCATTTTGTGTATTGTCTTTAACACCACAGCATCATTGACTCCGTCTACAGTAGAGTCAAGCCCAAGCGACGTGGAATATCACAAATTGATAAAACGTGGTCTTTACTGATGAGTTCTGGTTTATTTTGGGGACAGATGATCATCGCGTGTGAGTGTGGAGTCTTCCTTGTAAACGGTACGCTTTCGCCCACACTGTCGCAAGATACATTGCTTGCACAGCAAGTGTAACGGTCTGGGGGACCATAGTTTATGATAGCTGGTCCACTCTAGTTATTGAACGTGGAGCCTTAACGGGCCAACGTTGTATTGATGACATTATTCGAGTCCACGTTAGATCTTCCCAATATGGTCTTCCAGAGGCAATTTTCTAGCAAGTTTGTACCTCGTCAGCATACATCTCGAGTTGCTCAAGACTTTGTATGTTCTGTTCAGACTCTTCCCTGCCAGCGCGCTTCCCGGACTTGTCTCCAACATAGCACATTTGGGACCAGCTGAAACTAGCCCCCGTGTCACTCTGTATATGATTTCGAGGAGGCTGTTCAAGATTTGAGGGGATATCTGTCTCATTACAACATCAGATGTCTAATCAAGTCGAAACTGGACCATGAACTGCAGCTGGAGGCGGTCTGACACGCTGTTAAGATTGTACTGTATGTGTCTAATTGTTCATACTGTGTATTTGTTTAATTATCTTACTTTAGGGATCAAGTGAATCTGACATCAGTATCATTATGAGTATTAAATGCCATTTCATTACTATGCTCCGTTTTTGGTGCGTGATTTTGAATGTTCTTGACAGTAAAATTATAAACATAAGCTGGAAATTAAACGACTTCTAATAAAACTGAAATAAAACGAAATATTTAGAAAAATTTGATTGATAAATAAAAAAAGGAGCTATGTTTTATACCTGAACAAATTTATCAAAATATGAAAAATAGAAGATAATTATTTATTTACAAAGACGTTCCTTGAGTTAACACTCAGATGTGTCTCCAGCAAAACTTACGTATTTCTCAGGAATAAAATAAATGGACTCCTTCCATTAAGTTCTCCTTTGAAAGTTATGAAAAGTTACTTTTAACTATAATTCCCTAAAGCTAAATACAAGAGTTGTTTCTTAACAGTTATTCCATGCTATATATATTAAAGTGATTGGATCACTTTCAGCTTAGAAAATTATAAATGTTCATTATAATATATATTTATTACTGATATTATTCTATTTTATACAATACTTTTCATTCATCATATATCATAAATTTTACAAATTTTGAATTAATTAAAAAAAATTGAAATTTTATGAAGAAAAAAATTATTAACAAATAATATTTTAAATATAAGACGATTAGAAGCTGATTACGTACATTTTTTTGGAGTTTTTTTAAATGGGAAAATGGCAATATATCTATTTTACTCATTCACTTCCACATGGACAAACGAGGGTTTCCATCTTTGCTACGTCACCTACAAACCATTAACAAATTTTAAGTTCTGGTAAACCTCCTCTCTTTCTAGATACCTCGAGCAAAATCAAGAAGAACCTTAAGCTGTTCGAGTGATTATTAAATATTTTTTTGCATTATTTCCGAACGAAATGTTTTTTTCATTTATATGTAACTCAACTATTCTCATATAAAGCTTCTTTAAATATTCACATTCTATAGTTCTATAGATTTTCTATTTTTTCCTTATTTTTTCTATATTACTATTTTGCACATGTGTACCGCCTTTTATATTTCTACATAGCTATCGCACAACTCATTCTCAACTCAACTTTCTTCTTTTTTTTTGTTTACCCAATTATTTTAGTAGCGTATCTTATCATACATAAGAACTTTTTGTTCAAAGCATTATAGAAATGCTTCTCATGAAGTTTATTGATTATACTGAGATTCTTCAAACTAGACTGATTTCCTTGTAATGAAAATTATAAATTTGCTAATGGATATATTCATAACAAATATTTTTCTTTTGATTAAATAGTATCAAAATTCGTGAAAATTTTTTTAAATTGTGATTTTGAGTGATAATTGCTCTTAAGTGAATTGAAATACAGTATTAATAAAAAAGTCAGTTTTACATAACTCTAACTATAGTAAAACCTTAATGCAATAAATAGTTGGTTGCAAAATACAGGAATCAGTTATGTAATGTTACAGTAAAGCG
Organism: Latrodectus geometricus; assembly: GCA_026290005.1. NCBI lineage: Eukaryota > Metazoa > Arthropoda > Arachnida > Araneae > Theridiidae > Latrodectus > Latrodectus geometricus. Next base: position 47,798 of record JAPDSC010015579.1, on the reverse strand, counting down.
TTCAGAATGATTATGAGAAAAGTTAATATGTTTTTACAATTTAGCAAAATTATTAGTGGAGAAGAAAATTAAACACCTTAATCTAAATCTATAATCTAATATTGTCTATAAAACATATATTGTGATTGCTAACACCTTTATGTATATTGTGACTGTTAAAGATGTAATATTTTAGTTTGCTTTTAATAATCTCTTAGTATATATTATCAACATAATGTTCATTTTAGATTTTAATATTATCTATATGTTTACAACAATTTCAAAATGTACTTTCATTCTGAAATAACAAAACTTACTTAAATACTTGTTGACAGAGTATAGCAAAATAAATATTATTTACTCTAAATGAAAGGTTTTTAAGTTTAAGTTAAGTAGTATTATTTGAAACAAAATTTATCATTAAAACAATAATGTTTTTATATTTAGAAGTTTTTAAAATCATCAACACTCATTTTTTTATTGGTGTCAATTAAAAATGAAGTTAAAAATTTTTTGTTTACATAAGTTTTATATTGAAAAGTTTCTTTATCCATATTAAAATTATAAATAGAAAAATTATGAACAGAAAAATAAAAAGATCCAAAAGAAAATTTTCATTGTCTTATAGCAAAAATATAACACTTTTAAAATTGAATTATTAATTGCTATCAGAAATTAATCATGGCATTTTATGAAAAACGATAATAATTATCCTAGATATATTTCTATAGAGTTTTTCTCTCATTAACACTTATAACCTATCAATTTTAAGTCATTTTCTACCCTAGATTAATTTAGTAAAAAATTTTCTAAAGTTTCATTTCTATGGAGTATTTGTGTGAGAATTTTTAATTTTTGAGTATAGTCTTTTATCTTAAGAGTATAAAGTTATCAGTGACTTCTTTTTTCATATTGTTAAATTTATTGTAAAAAAAAATTTGAAATATTTTTATAGCTTTTTATTTTAATATTTTCATTTGTATATCCTTTATGTGTTGAAAAATGTGCAAACTGTTTTTTTGTGTATTCTATATGACATTTATGTATTAAAAGAGGCTATTATATTTTTTTAAATGAAATATAAATAATATATTATATTTCTAAAATTTAAACTTCTGAAATGTTAACTTTTCAAAATTTTGCTTTTGATCCTTAAAAAAAGGTTACTGAAATTATTTTATCCATTCCTTTCTGATCATGCAATTTACAGTCGTGTGACAGGCTTCCATAGCAATAAGTTTCAATCTTAAAATTTCCTTGAAATTTTATTAACTGTTAATTTTTAACATTGTAAAGGTTAACATTATTTGAATAATATTTATTATAAATATATCCGTTGATAAAAACTTCTTCATTATAAAAATGTGTTAGTTTGAATGCTTTTACGCAAAGTATATAAATTTCTACCTTTTTGTAATTGCAAGAATAATCTTTAGCACTACTGGAAAACAATCCTCTTAACAAATATTTAAAGAGTTATATGTGGAAAATGTAGAAAACCTGATATATAAAATAATTTAATGGAAACGTTGCATTTCAACTGCTGTGTCTCTTATTTAAAACGTGGTGTAAAATTCTTATTTTATTCCTTTCTTTTGTCATCTTAATAGCAAATGGTAATAAGTATTTATGAAGTTTAAAATAGAATTTCATCAAGCAATTATATTTAAATCCAATAAAAATCAAGCTTAGAATAAATAAATAAATCTCTAAAATTAGAAGTAAATTGTGTGGTTCGAATGTTTATTTTATTCATTAGATCAAAGGAAAATGGAATGAGTAAAAAGAGATATAAAATAATTCAATTATAAATGTTAAAAATTTTGATAGATTTATGTGAATGATAATTATAAGCAATTTTGATAAATTTATTATTTTATATGTGAATCTGTTTTTCACATTTGTGTATATGATCTTCTTTCTGTTCCTTCAATAAAAATTAAATTTTCTTCTAGAAATGTTGATGCTTATTTTATTTTAGAAGCTTTAACATTAAGTTATTAATTTAAATATTGATAAGACGAAAATTTATTTTGATTTTAAACGCTTCATTAATTGCCATTTAATTAATAAAATTAAATTTTTTTTTAAGAAGTGGCTATTTTAAATATTAAACTAAAATCTTTTAAATATCTCTCATATTAAACGTGATTTTAAGACTTTAATTAAATATCTTTCCTTTCTTTTATAAAATAATCGAATGAAGAAGATTTTTCCAAAAGAAGAGCTCAGTTGGAAATCACCGTTAAGAGCAAACAATTAAACTTTATCCAAATCCAATAAAAGTGGATAAATTATCTAATTTACCTCAAATTGCTCAGAAACATCATCCGCTGGAGTCGCGGGAGCTTCAATGAAATGCAGTTTGACTTTTCTGTTTTAAGGATTTGAAGGTGGAACTAGGGTAAGCTCCACCTACTTCTGTAGTCCAATGAAAATCATTTAAAGTGATGACGTTGCTTAAAGATGATAGGAAGAACCTCCTTTCAAAGATCAGAGATGTTGGATGGCGGAAAAATCGTGTCAGAATTGAAATTGTTTCTGGAGTGCAGCATCCGAGAATTTTTTTATTTGTTTTTTATTTTCAAAGTGACTCAGAAAGCTTTATTTTTTTATTGTATACTTACGATATGTTCCTTAAAAAGTCAAAACTCACCTCAACGTTCTTAGTTTCTGCTTGGATTTAAAGTGCAGCTCTTGGTTTCAAAAATCTTAAGTTTAGTGAAACTGTTTTCGGATAGAAGGTGAATTAAGTTTATTTACTATATATAACTATTTTATAATACCATGTATTCAATTTTAGGTATAGTAAGCTTAATTTTATTTAAAATATTTATTTCTTATGGGATTTGAAACTGTTGACAAATTTTTACTTTTGAGAAGATTTTACTTTTTAAATTTTTGCAATTATTTCTACAGTTTCTAAATTTTAGCAAACATATTTTTTATTCATTTCCGAAAAGCACGTATATATAATATAAAATTTTATCCTTCAAATTAAAATTTAAGTATAGGATTAGGCAATTAATAATAATTATATAGCAAGAAATGAATCAAATAGGAGAATTATTTTAGCATTTATATATAAATATTGAAGAAATTACCATAGGACAAGTTTTAGTTTCTGCTGTTTGTTAATTTGTATTAATAAGTACAAGTAATTTATGTTTAGGAAATAATTAAAGACACGATTGAAATTTCTTTATTGTATACTCTATTTCTTTATAGTTGAATTTCAAAAATTTATTTATAGCATATTAATTCATAACTAATGTAAATAAATTAATTATTTAAAATAATGTAATATCATACTTCATTACGTAATATAATTTTGAGGAAATTTAAGGAAATAATTAAAATAAATGTAATAATTGTATGAATTGAAGTTTATATTTAAATTGAAACGATTTGTCAAGAAATGGTTTTTAATTTTTTTTATAGATATGTGAATTTATATTAGATATATTTTATAAATTATTACCTTTTATTATAAATTTCTTATATTAGAAATGATATATTACATAACAAAAGATTTTTCTTTTACATAGCTAAATTTGGTAGGTTATTGAGAAACATGGACAATATTTGTTAATATCTTATTTTAACCTTTCACAAAGTTAAAGAAAGGAAAATAAGTAAAGATATCGAATAGATTGAAATTTTTTATATATCCTGGAAATATTTAAGGATTTATATTATGATGGTTGGTTACGAATTATTGAACTATAATTTACAGATTATAATTCATTACAATAATTTTTTAAAATTTTATTATTCTAATTGAAATTAAAATGTTTAAATTAAATAATGAGAATAAATTACATTAAACTACATTAAAAATTACTGACATATCTTCAAAACCCATTCTTTAGAACCTGTTTTTATTACATTTCAATATACATTTATCACTTAATTCTTTTCTTCAAAATGCACTTTTGACTTCTCAACACTATTATTATAAATGAGAAATAATACTAGAAATATATTATTTAGAAGAAATATAATCGAATTTATTAAATATAATCGAATATTAATCGAACTTATGATATTTTTCATGACAAAATTAAATCACAATTTTGCTAAAGAGTTATTAAATTTATAGGTTTCTGATTCACAGATTATAATTTTAAAAATCTTTGTCTTTCATGTGAAGAGCATTTTCTTTCCTAAATAAACTTTTATCGTTTGAATTGTTATTTATTACCTAAAGTATATGTTCCCTTCATTAAAAATTCTCATATCATTAAAGTTTCTAGGAAATTTATAAAATTGAAATTATTTTTAATTAAAAACATCGTAATTTTAAATTTCTTCTCATTCATTAGCTTAATTTCTTCTTATAAATTAAGTGAACATGTTATTTTAAAATAATTTCTAGTTTAATGCATTAATTAATGATTTATAATTATTAAAAGCTTTTTAGTTTACGTGATAACAGCTATGATGGGATTCATCATGTAATGTGGTATTAAATTTTTAAGAGACAAAATTTTATGTGCATGTGTTAGAAATATCATAATTTCTTAGATAGATAATAATTACAATTGTCATATTTTACAAAAATTTTATGTTAAAAAATCTCATCAATCATCGAAGTGGAAAGTTTCTGTAAAAGTTGTTTGTTTGCATCATAGCGGTGTCATAGAAGAAAACAACTTTCAGTGTCAAGTTATGAAAGGTTGAAGAAAATTTTTTAAAAAATTATGAAAACTGGTTAAAAATATGCATAACATCATTTTGAAAATGCATTTGCAAATATATAAAAGATATAAGTTGAATATAAAATAATTTGATGAAAGTATATAGTCAAATTTTATTAATTTATTTAATTCTTAAAACACTATGAAGAGAAGTAGTGAGTTCTCGATAGTGCGTTTTAAGAATAGTATAGTTTAAATTATAAATGGGAAACAAAACACCCCATTAAATAATTAAGTAAAAAAGTAAATAAATAAAAGATTATTTTTTTTACTTAATTATTCTATAGATATAATTTTTGATATAATAATACAAATCATAAAATTATACAAATTTTAAAATATATACAATATTACAAATTATAAAATTATTTTCATTTCAAGTTTAAATTTCATGTTGATAACATGATATTTAAATTTGAAATGGAAATAATCATTATATTTGTTAAATTAACTATTTTATATTAGTTGATATAATTTGTTTGCAAACAACTAGCTTTAATTTTTCTTTTCTAATTAAAATAATTTTAATTTAAGCTCTATTATTCATCAACATTCATAACGATTTATCAACGACATAAATGTTTTTATTCATTTTAATTTTGGGTGTAAATTATTTTTGTAGGAAGATAAAACAGAGCATTATTGACATGTGAATTCAATTATAATTTATACATGCATTTGATATAAAATGATATTTTCCTTTTCATATACATATAGCTTAAGTTCTAAGAAATAGTTTTCAACTTATAAAAGTCAGCTTAAGAATTATTCCATTTCTTACAATCCTTTCCATTAAACATAAAGTTATTTGAGTGTGAATACAATGAAATTAATTTAGTGCTTATTCACTTGATTTAAGGTCTTAGCTTCAAGGCTTGGGAATGAAAAATCTGAGAATTAAATGATAAACAAAACTATGTTGATAAAATAGTTAGAATGAACAGAACCGTTCGTCAAAGACATATTACCAGATGTCCTCTAGATGATTAAAGTTGGTATTATAAATCCACTAAATCATGGAATGATACATTGAACACCCCCATGCGAGTTAGCAGAGAGTTAAATTTGTAAAACTGAATAATCGCAGAAAACTGTGATAAATTGGAAAGTGAGTGGGTGTGAGAAGAGGGGGAGGAAACAATAACGAAGGGGTATTCAGTGCACACCCCACTCTCAAGAGATCTTCTTCATTCCCAGAAAAAAAGGATAAAAGCAGAACCAGGAGCAGGGTAATTACAAATCACTTTACAAATTGAGAGGAAAATGAGTTTGGTGAGAAGTTGTTTGAAGGGGATGGGGGGATTTGATCGTGTCGCGTTCGGAAAGAGTGGGGCGAAAAGGGGCAATAGGGATTGCGTGACGCTGTATAAAGTCACGTGGCCAGGCCGTCTACCATGCTGTCGAAATGTCACGTATGTAGAGTGTAATGAAGTAGTTTCCCCCCTGCGCCACTTATCATTTGTTGAAGGAGGGGTGTTGTATATAGGATAATATGCATATATGTAGACAACGCTAACGCCATCGTATTTTTTGGGCTGGATTACATGAAAATTTTTACACGACAACTTGACTCACGATATAATAATAATCAATAAAGGGAATAATGAATTTAGGATGAGCTTTTTAGGAGCAATGAAATGTTTTTTCATTATTTGACTTTAGTTAAAAACCATTATTAATAATTCCAAAAAAAAGAAATTGTTATTTCTGGGAATTATGAAAATTTGCAGATTATGTTGCTTCATCTTAAATTTACTCTAGAAGACATTCGCTTATCATTATTTGACAGAAATTTCGTTACATGTATTTTATTTTAAAATATAAACTGAGAATACTTTAATTAAGGGATTCCTTTAATCATTTATAAAGGATATTGATGTGATATAGTTTATTTTAAATACTTTATGAAATACAATATACAAAGTGAGATTTTTCTACATTCATATGAATGAAATAACTTTTTGAATAAAGAGCAATTTTTGAGAAATGTTTCATTTTTATATTCGTTTAAATAATTAAATTTTTAAAGCAACTGCGTATTCTATTTATTTTGAAGCACATTAGAGTAAAATACGTCATGTGTACTTTTGAAATTATTTAAATTTAATCTAAAAGGGATGATAAAATTACTAAATTTCTCTAAAACGGAGACAAGAAATACATTTCTATTTTTATTATTTATTATTATAAATACATCTGTGCAATAGTGAAATATGCACAAAATTATTTATTTTCTGTGAAACACTTGAAGATTTAAAAATTATTGAAATGTATATTATGTCATCGTTATTATGTATATATTACCAGATACAAAAAGTTATCACATGTGAATCATATATACAGGTTAATACAAAATCTGCACTTATTATTATATTTAGAACAAATACAGATTCTTTAAAAACTATTATGGGAGTTTAATTTCATGATGGTTTTGAGTTTGAAGAAATAAAATTTTATATTTAACTTAAAAAAAAATTTAATAAATGGGCAATTAAATTTCATAAATATTAATATTTTTTCAATCTAAAAAAAAAAAACAACGATGAATCAATCATTTTCCCCTCATGGAAGTAATTTTATCTTACTGATATTTTGTAATTAAATTTTATTTATTAGATTTTTATGTAAAAATAATTTATTTTGAGCCATTTATTTTCTGTGAATAAAATATCTTTAGTAAAATTTAAAAATAACATCAAGTTTAAAAAATTTACTATTATAACTAAGTAGTTTTATATTTATAGTGTTTTTTATAATGTTACAGAATAATATGTTTGAATATTTTATAAATAATATTGGTTCAGTCTGGTTCAGTTAAGTAAGTATCAATTTATAGATTTCATCAATTTACTAAAGTTATAAATTCTTTCTATTGACAAGCTTACCAATTCGAATTTTATTACTCATAATATTTCATAAGAAAATATTTGATATTTTATAGTAAAATACTAGTTACTCTAACTTCAGCTTTCTGAAAAAACAATTAATAATTTACTAATACTAATGCCACTATTATAAATCCGCTTTTCACATGATATTTAAAGAATCTTATGATGTAGATAATTTAACTTTTGATATTTTCTGATAAAGCATTAGCTTTCAATAATAATTTTTAAAAAGTTAATATCTATGAGAGATTTAAAATGAAAAAAAAAAATTGAATGAAGCAAAATTGGTTATAAATTTCATTTTTTTTCTACTAATTTCATTTTTTGGAAACATTGCACCTTTCTCCCATTTTTTAAGAAATTCATATAAATGATAGAAGACAATATACAAATGCATTAAATTCTTTTTGAAGTAAAGAAAAATGCAACATTAACAAGTTCTATAATATTATTTAAAGACAAAATATATAATTTTAAAAATAGAAATAATTATAAAGCTAATAAATGTTGTTGAAAATAAATTTTGTATTTTCCTGTTTAAATTAACTGAAAGGAAAAACGCATTTAAATTGTATATAAATGTATTATTGTATATAAATCTAATTTTAAGCTTATCTTCATTTCCAAAAACAAAATATTTTTGATGAAAATGTTTTCTGCTTAGTAATTCCTCAAAGAACTGAGAATAAATAGATATTACTATTTTGTTATAGAATTATGTTATTACTATTATAGAAGTGATATGTAAAAGAAATATAAAATCACATGCTCGTAATCGTAATTTCCTGAGATCACAAATTATAATAAAAAGTGAACCGTATGAAAAATATAGTATGATCAATGTTATTTGATTTAATAAATTTATTTAATATTAAACTCATAATGAGCCTAAAATGTGCAATATATTTTCACAAGATTTTTAAATTTGAAAAGATAATCAAGTCTTAAACATTTATTTATAGTACTTCTTACACTGAAGTTCGTTTTATTATTTGTATAAATAAAATTGTTTTCTTAATTCAAAATGACTATGAAAAAACATTCAATATTTTCAGAAAAACTCAAATAATTTATTAATATAAGAATTAATTTAATTTTTAAATTATATAATACTAAAAAATTTAAGTGAAATAAAAATATTCCATCACAATAGATAACTTATTTTAAATGTCACTAGAAAACTTTATAGGTTAACGTTAAATATGTGTATAATACACAAGCATAATATTTGAGAAGATTTGAATTTTCAACTTACTAATATTTTGAAAAATCAATTGTTTGAAATGATTTCTTTACAATTGCAGAATAAAAGTCTTGATACTAATATCTTTTTTGAAATAATTTCTGAGCAAAATATCTTTTTTCGAGATATATTGTAATCAATCTTCCAGTGATTTTTTTTTTTGATGAATTATTTATTTCATGTGATTGCGCCCAAAAAAATGTAACACTAGTTAAACGCATATAAAACCTTCATGCAAAAATATATTTAAAACGAAGTATTTACATTTCCTTCAGTATAATTTGTTATACTCAAGAGAGATTTACATTTTTACATTTCAGTCATGTTCTACCGAAATTTTAGTTAAATAACTTTGACTTAAATTCAAGTAGAACATGACTGAAATGCAAAAATGTAAACAAAAAATGTAAGAATAAATTTTTCAAGCAAAAACTTTGATATATGTTCAAATATATCATTAAGAATAAAAGAAGATAGTATTTCTTTTACGTTTTTCCGCAAGCTCTTTTTAAGAGAGATTTTCGTATTTAATAAATAATTAGGATATCAGTGAAACTAGTTTATAAATAATAATCGTATACTATAAAATTAACTTACAATTTCATAGATTAATGTTATAATCTTATATAATTTAATATAAAAAAAGAGAATGAGTTGATGCAGAATATGGATAAGAATTATTTTTGAAACGTACAATCATAAACTGAAATTAGTTTTTATTGAATTTGATTTAATTAATTATAGAAACTAAATACCAACAAAAATTAAAAATATAGCAGAAAATAGTGTTAATATAATAACAAGAATAAGTCTTCGGTTTTTTTTCTCTGTTGCTCATTGATCTTTTTTGTACACGAAGATTAATTATTTTGGAATCTACAGTGTAAAGTGGATTCCAAAACGCTGCGAAAATCCATATACAAAATGGAACTTGAATTCACGAACTATTGAATTGTGCGCTAACAATTTGGCGGCCAGGTTGGCTAGAAAGTATGTGTGAGAGAATGAAAATACTTTTATTACTTATAAAGATTTTATATTATGCCAAAAGTCATTTTAGCAAATTATTTTATGAATAATTATAGCATAAAAGAAATTCGCCATTCACAATCTCTTGTTGAAATTGTTTTCTTAATTTCTTTTTGGATATATATTATTTAATAGTTAAATAAATGGAAAAACGTATTTTAAGACTTCTGTTTTGAATATAAAAGTTAGTTTTAGCTTCGAATTCCAAGCATTATTCTGAACACTACCGTATATCTTAAAAATAGTACGGAAGAAAGAAATTGTTTTCTTATGGCATTCATAAATTTCGTTTTTTCTTCTTGAAGAATAAAACAATCGCATGCTGGAAGAGATTTATAATTAAATAACTACCACCCTCCAATATGAGCTTCGGAAATCCAAATATTACTGCCTACAATTCAACAAGCAATTCGAAGTGGACCTTACGGAAGGAAACTCGTGTAACAATGGGAAACCGAAACCCCAGAAATGGCGGAAAAATATGAAATTGTAATTTTTCTGACCTGTACGTGCAGCGTTTTTAGCCATTTCACTTTGCGATTATTTTCATTTGTTGTTCTTTTTAGTTTCCATTTAATTGAGGTAATATGATTACCGCAGTGGATTTGGTCACGCCACGATTCCGGAATAAGCGATCAGGTAAACTTAGTTAAAGCTTTTAGTCACGTTGTAGACATTAGCTGACATCGATGCGACAGTTTCTGTTGTGGTTCTGTTTCGCCAGTGTTCGAGCATGGGTTTTTCTTGTATTGCATCGTCAGTATTGCTTTGCATCATTAACAAGTAAGATTTTAGAACATTGCTCATAGAAGTTTACAAATTTTTTATTGCTTTTACGTTAAAAGATACTTGATAAATTATACGTGCAGTCAAAACGCAGTGTAATATTTACATGGTAAATCTCTTTGTTCTTTCTTATGTGTGAATTTAAATCGTATTTTTATTTCCAATTTCCCATTCATATTTTATTTAAAAATGTTTAGATAAAATGACTGACTAAGCCATTTTATCTAAACATTTTCATTTGTTGTTTTTTTTTAGTTTCTATTTAAATGAGGTAATATGATTACTACAGTGATTATGATTTTATGGACATAAAATAAAGTGTTGAATATTTAAAAGTAAGGGATGCTTTATGTACAAATTATTAAAAAATTACAAACAATATGTGTTACGAAAATTTATGAAGGAAAAAGTTATTATAAAACAGAAATTATGATTGCTGTATCATCATTTTTACAACACATATTTTTCGTAAAAGAAGTACAAATAAAAAGAATTCGCTATGAATAAGTTATTCATCTTAAATGAAGGGATTAGAATCTATTTAGAATGCAGAAAGCTATAATTTATATTTGGAAAATATAAAAAAAAAAAACACTCATATTTTATAATATAAATTTGCAAAATGTGAATCAATTCATCTTTTAATATTCTATTAAGTCATATAATATCTATTTAGTTATATAATATGTTCATTTTTAACATCAATTATTTGAAATTTTTTGTGTCCTTTTGAAAAAAATATGAATGAGTATGAGACATGGACATCAAAGGATACAGCCACCATATTACTAAAACGAAATCAATCTTAATAAATTCTAGTTGAGATCTGTATTCTATCGAAATATTTTTCATGCTTATTTATGAAAAATATAATTGTTCACAAATTACTTATCATGTGGTTTTCAATGGCCCAGTCACAGGATAAAACTTTTCGAAACTGAAAATTCCGGGTTTGATTTCATCCATTAGTGAGAGATTGGTGCTCACTGCATGCTTACTTATCCAGATAGATGCTTGGAGTTTCCTCTCTTGCAAAACGTGAATACAACTCATTATTTACAAAAATGTCCTCCCTACAACAATACGATGGGGAAGTTCAAATGACTTACAATGATTTTCAGCTATTAGATTACTTTTAACGTGATGTTGGACAAAGCTTCCTATTATTGCGCATAGATGCATTTAATTTTCCAATAAATATTGATTATAGGTTGTGAGGTCTATAGACAACTTTTAAGTTATCTTATTTACCACATTTATTATCTCCTAAGTAATATTCCCATGAAATTAATTTAATAAAATCGGATGAAAAAATATAAATTTCGTGTATTTTTTAATCTTTTTTATGTAACAGAAATAAATTGAAGTTCATTATTTAGAATAATGAAATAATTTAAAGATTTTTAAATTTTTAGTTAAATTCCTTTTTATAAAAATGAGCTGCTACAAGCATAACTTGTGGGCGTGCATTTCGCAAAGTATAAAAATGTGGAGTCATCAGTGTTATCTAATATTAATATTCATTCGCTGAATAACTTTAAAGAAATAAATGTGAGAAAAATTATTTTGACAGAGAAATTTGTGCCTTTTATTTGAAATATTCAAAAATTAAAATTGCAGAATAAATGTTATGCTAATAAACAATTTCAAATTACCATATCGAAGATATTACATATTTTAATGCATTACATTTTGAATTGAATCAAATGGGTGTTAGGAAAATTTTAGGAAATTTTGAACTTACTATTCTGTTTCATATTTCAACAGTTTTTTATATGAATTTAAAGTAATATATTTGTTATAAGTAATTTATGATTTGTTTTTTAAAGCTTAATATTTTAATAATACATATGATTATGCCTAAGACTCATAAATTTAAGCCATAAGAATATTGTTTTTTTATAACTTAACTTTATGAATGTATTTATTTTTTCTCATAATATGTAATAACAGAAAAAAGTAGACGATAGCTTTAAGTCCTTATAAAAATTTAGTATTTGATTAATTTTCCATTTTCATTATTGTTTAAATAAGATAAAAAATTAAAAATTGTGACCTATTTATAAACGATGTCCTAAAAGAATACATATGCTCAACAGATGCAAGGTAAAACAATATGCACACTTATGACGAATTTGAAAATCTAAGAGTTTTCATAATCGTTGAGAATATAATTTATAGAACACCATTTAAAGGGTCCACGTATTGCTTATTATTTATTTTTTATTAAGAATCAACTTTTTTTCACTAAAATATCATAATAACTCCTTAAAAACAAAAATCTCTCTTAAAAAGAGCTTGAAAAAACGTAAAAGAAATATTATACCTTTTTATTCTTAATGATATATTTGGCCTTAAATCAAAATTTTTGCTTGAAAAATTTATTTTTACATTTTGTTTTATTTATATTTTTGCATTTCAGTCATGTTCCATTTGATATTTTCTTAGAACATTTTTTTTTAAAATTATGCATCGAACAACGATAATAAATAAATAAATTTATCAATCATGCATCTATTTAAATGAATTAAATAT
>JAPDSC010015579.1:0-34538 GCA_026290005.1 Latrodectus geometricus | reverse complement strand
TATTTATATTTATATATATATATATATATAAACAATTTTTCATTGTTTTAGAAACTTCTAATTACATCTTAAATACATACAATTTTTAATAATAAAATTATAATTACAGATGATGCAAAACTTGCTTATTGTAAACTTATTTACTTTAACTCTGAAAAACTAAGAAATAAACATTTCATATGTACCCATAAAAATGTATTATCATAATTTTTGTCTTAATTTTCTATTTGATAAATCACTAAACCCAAATGAAGTTCTCACGTATTAATTTTAACACTAATAGAAATTCATGAATTTGTTAGTTAGTTTTGTCACTTAACGATCATTTTCTTCAAACGAGGGGTAATTAGACCTAGACCTACGGTTTAAAGGGGATTCCTAACCACTAAGAACACTCGAGAGCAAGGTAGGATTCAAACCTACAAACTTTTAAACCGAAAGCAAAAGCGTAGAAATATTCAGGAGATAATTAAAATAAGTTTGAAGGGGTTAAAGGACACATACATTAAAAGCTAATTAAAAGCATTATTTGATTTTAATTTATTTTCCAGTTTGCATATTTTAATTAAGTAATTGAACAATACTAACTTAAATAAAGTTGTTACAGTGTAAATTAATAACGAAATAGTTCAGTTTTAAGCTTAATAAAATTTTTAATTCTCTTCTTAATTAATGCTTTTTAATGAAATAAATGAAGACAAAATTTTTGATACAATATAGAAACAGAAGATCTAAATTAAAGTTATTCATGAGATAATGCATTTAATTTTAAAGAAATATGGTTTATATGTAGCTCTATTTTTAATTTTTCCAAAAGTGAGTTAATTCACCCGAAACTGACAGAGCTTGAAGAATTCCGAACCACTTTAAGCATCTTCGGCAATTTAAAAAGGAATCACAGGGTTTACTTGAATCGTTTATATAATTTTAAATATATTTCCTATATCTTTCAATTAGTTTTAATCATGTGTTTTTAATTAGTTTTGAGTTGTCATTCCTGGGAAAATAAAGTCTACAAACACTAAAATTTCTTGGCTTATGAATGTTAAATTCCTTTTAAATATGTAACAAATAGTACTATTTTGTTACAACTTTTTTATTATAGCTTGAGTGTACAAATTGGGATGCAAATGTAGCAAAAATTTTTGTTGCACACAAGTCTTATATGCTTCACTTAAACTTTAATACGTGCACTCATGCATGCTAAAGTTTTTTTATTTATTATTTGTGAGTTAATATTTAGTTATTTACTTAATCAGACGCTTATAAAAAATGTATAAATGTGAGTGCGATAAAAAGAATTACAGAATGGAAAATATAAAAACCATTAAATAGTAACTTTTAAATATAAAACCAGGTATCTAAAGAATGCAAGATTTTAATGTTAATAATAGAAAACTTGTTTTTAAGAAAAAAGTAAACATACTACTTACACTTTTTCACTTGAAGGCATTATCTGCATAGTTTTAGATTGATGGATCATATAATCGTCGTCAAATAATTCAGATTAAGAGTTCCAACCCTTTTGCAATGTTGGAAATATAACTCACATAAAAAGTATTTTAATTATTTTTAGAAAAAGATAAAAAAAAATTTGTAGACAAATAAATATTGAATTTTTAAAGCATCGCTTAAATCTCAAATGCTTACTAAGAAAATTTAATTTAAAAATAAGTTTCAAATGGAATGGCAGCCAGAAAACTAATTCGTTGTTCATTTTATTATTTAAGAACGATTCTATTCATCTCCTTTGATTCGGATTTTAAAAAAACTGAATTAAAGAAAACCAATAATTTATTTGATTATATGAAAAAAAAGGTTTAAAAAAGTGTTCTATATTATTTTCCTTATTATGTGTTTATCAGATGAAAATCTGTTATTTGACATGAAAATATTACAGAGACAGATTAGTAGATAGTGGCGTAAATCCTACGCTTCTTATATAAAAAATAAAGTTCATTTACATGTTCTTAAAAAGGCTGAGACTTTATTATCTCTATATCTTCAAAAATATTTATTTCACAGAAATTAGTGATAAACAAAGTTTAATGACGGAAAGGTTTTAGGATTTATTTACTTACAGGCTAAAAATAATACATTTATACTACAGTGGTATACAATTTATGATAAAACCTATCTGGAAACAGAAACACAAGGTTTCCCAGCATTTATTTTGATGAACATAGAATAATTTTTTTATGTTATATAATGAAATTATGATGAAGAATACTCAAAAATATTGGTTGAATGATTTATTTCATTAGTTAGTAATGATCTACCATTTGTTTGTACCAGAGTTTTTCAATATATAAATATTTATAAAATGCATAGAAATAGGAACTATAAAAAAATCTGGAGCATATTGATTGCTAGTAAAGGTTTTAACTCAGACAGTTAATAGATTTTTCATGAAAAAATTTCCTATCACACGATTTAGATTTTTATCATTATCGTATTTATAATACCTTTATCTTCTTACTATATTAGCTTGTATATGTAAATGAAACAAAATAAATGTAATCAAAAATTGGGATATTCAATCCATTAGTAACATTTTCTTCTTGTCCAACTTATTACCTTATTAATAGAATTCTATATTCTGAGTATTTAAATGGTAGACATTTTTATTTTTAGTAAACCAGTCATACAAGAAAAAGAAAGTATTATGCATCCGTAACATATTTTTTCAACAAATCTATCTGAAAAATAATGCAATACAAGAACTGAGACTGCAGAAAAAAAAGAAATTAAATCATGCTAAAAAATTACATAAAACCATTGCAATTTATCTCATAATGAGATTTAAAAGTTCAAAGTATTGACGATTTAATACTCAAAATGAAAAAAAAACTTATTCCCTTGAATGTCTATTATAAAAATTTTTTAAATGTAACAAATACACTTCTGTAATCAAAATATGTTCCCTTTAACACTGAAATAAATGATACTGAAATGCTTAAAAAAATTAAACTAGGTAACAATAATATAAGTTTCTGATATAAATACGTCTTCAAAAATAACTAAAAATCTGTTATTGATTCAAAATTTGTATAAAAAGTTGATTGGATAGAGGAAGATTTTTATTGTTGAATTATTTGTTGAAAACCATGAAACATTTGAAAAAAAATCCCTCTATACTAACAATTTATGAAAACAATGTTTTAAATAAATAAATAATTTAAAAAAAAAGATTTTGTATTAAATAAATTTTAAGAACAAAGAAATGAGAAAGATTTTTATTAAAAAAAACTTTTAAAATATTCTCAAAATAAATATATATCATTAAGGTGATGTTATCAGAACTTTAATTAAATAATTACTTGCTCTATTCTTCTACAAAAATAAAAATGTGCAAATCTGTGTGTAGAGTTATTTTTCCTAATTGGATAAAATCAAAATATTTTTCTTATTTTTCGTGTATAGGAATTTTATAACCTAAACTTGCGATTTGTGTTCAATGAGCATTGCACGGCTTTGATATTTTCAATACTTTACTAATAATTTTCATTTCGAAGGAAAACATTTGGTAAATTATCAATAATTGGATAAGATTTTTAGGTTTAAAAAATTTTAGGTTAAAGGATAAAATAATTATATAGACTTACTAACTATAGAACATGAAGTTATTGAAATGGGCTACTGATTGAACAGATAACTTTGTAAACGGTAAAAATAGAAGGTTCAGTATTTTATTCAAATATGTGTGTGTGTGTGTGTGTTTGTCTAAATATATAATAAAAAAATATTGGAAGACAACTTTATTTAACTCTTTCAAATTAGGTTGATATCGTTTTTAATAAATTTTACGGCCAATCCTAATTTTTAAAAATTACATTTATTTATTATTTTACAATTCTTTTATGTGCAAAATAATTTAATTTGTATTTAACATTTTTAACTAATGTTTTTCTTTACTGGTATCTCATTCATCTAGAATTCAATTGGAAGTTTGATATTTAGTAATTTTTTTCATTTAATTCTTTGACAGTTAAAAATCTTGTAAGCAGAGATAGATTGAGAATCTATTAAAAACCTTATATAAAACCCTGTGTAATTAATGGGTTGCACTGGTGACAAAAATTATTTTTTTTAAGACACTTTTTTCAAACCGATTTAATTTAGGAATAAAACATTAAAAATCTGTTTAATATTGTTGAATGATTTGCTTATATGCTTTTGTAAGAGAAAATATACACTATGTTTTCTTTGTGAGAATATTTATTTAGTTCTATTTAATTCTTGATATGTAACTCTTTTTTATATTCAACTATGCGTAATTATATTCACTAAAATACTTTTCAGTTGTCAGAAATTATTTTAGAATTTATTGATAAGCTCTTAATTATACAATCATGTTTATTTTATGGGCTTAAATTGTACATTCACATTCAGTTTTACTAATTCTGTTTCTTTCGAGGTTTCTAGAATGTTAATTTTAAAACAAAATTCCTTTTTTTGACACATTGAGTAATATCTTATTTATATTATTCGCATATACCTTCCTACTCACTCGTATTCATTTTTGGAGGTGTTTCTAGAGTAAAATAAGGTACAATACTTTAGCTCATTGTATTTAAATACTAATATTCTGTTTAAATTCTGTAGATATTTTTATAATGTTGTTTTCTTGTTTTGTAGTTTTACAATTTTAATTACATTGGTATTTAATTAGTAATATCTTATTTATCTTATGTGCACATACTTTCATACTCAACCCTGTTTATTTTTTGAGATTTTTAGACTGAAGTTATTTTCAAAATTAAAACAATGCCTTGTTGGTATTTAAACGGTGACATCTTATTTATTTTAAATGTACGTATATTTCCATAATCATTTCTTTTGAAGTTGAAAAATAAATTTAAAAATACGATTTTTTCTCACTGAAACTATAAGCATAAGTACTTATAAAAGGAGTTATATATAGATAATGTGATGTAACAAAATAGTAATATTGTTATATATTTAAGACATAACAAATATATGAAAATCTAAGAAATTTTTTTTATGATAAATCACTAAAAGAAGATATTAGTTGCATTAGAATTTTTAGTATTGTCTCAAATTAGAAAGTTCCTTCTGAACGACATTTTTAATTAAATAAGAACTAAAATTTCATTTATAAATTTTAATTTTAAAACCTTTTTAGATTTTTTTTATCATTATTCATATCCCTTCTGTGTATATAACTTGAATCAATTTTTTAAATACTTCCAAAAGTATGTGCATTTTATATTGGAAAGCATTAGTATAATTTAATGCCGCTTATAGAACAGCTAAAAACGTGTCATAATACTGTTGAAAATTTTTTGGAGGTTATTTATTTATAACATATTATTTTTTTTGAAATACTATACTACTTTAGTTAAAAGTGCCTTTTCATGTGTTTAGGGTAGACCTTGGGTGGTTTCTTCAAAGAATTAGTAAAATGTGAACTAGGATATTATTAAATTGATTTTTTCAGCCCTTAATATTACTTTACTTTTATATTTAAAAACTTAAATGATTCAGAAATGCATTTTTGTTTAAGAAAGTATTATAATCCAACGATGATAAAATGACAGCCTAAACGTTAAATTTTATGCTGTGTCTCAGATATTTATTTTTATATACCTCAATATATCAAATAAAATAACATTGGATTTCATGGATAAAATTTATATATTAATTTACATTCTTAGTTAGGATATTTTAAACTCAACGTTTAGCGGAAAACTATTATTTTTCCTTCCTCTGTTTATCATGATGCTCTTTTATAAATTATAATGGCTTTAATACCAAATTGTAACATTGTAAGAGCTGATTATTAGTAAAAGTTTAAATAAATAGCAAGGATATATTAACTTTTGTGTAAAGAATAGTGTTATTTTTATCAACATTTTCTGTTGTTGAATCAGAGAACAGCAAACTGTATCATTAAGAATGCTTCATTCCTTAAACACTGTACTGAAATTATTAGAAAAAGATGTTAGATATTTATTTGTAAAAACTTCAAGCCTTAAGTCATTTGTTTTTTTATAGTAATTTAAATTAAAATAATTTTATAAAAATTTTGAAAAAATTAAACGCGTAATAAAAATTAAATATGAAATGAAGTATGTTGATAAGAATAATGAAATTTTAGTCTTATAAATATTCCAATATAACTTTGAATCAAAAGGATTATTGAACAAACTTTCACGTTAAAACAAAAAAGTCATTTTTATTTTTTGGTTCTAATTCTTAAATTTTTCTTGCTAATAATAATTAATTTTCCTTTGGATTTATTCATTAAAATATATTACATAGTAACTAGTTACTTTAGAATTGGTGGCACAATACAATATCATTTTATGTTGTATATTTTCAAAAAATTGATTTTAAAGTAATTCGGTAGTTACAAAAACATACCTTATTATCATAACTAATGTGAATTTTTTTGAATAATTATCATAATTTATTTGTAATAAATCGAAAATTTACGATCAACAAATAATCATCACATGTTTAATTTTTGTACAAATAATTACCTACTTTATTGACTGCAAAAAATTATGAAATTTATATATTCTTCAATGTTTTGGAAAACAATTTTAGGCAAGTCAACATTTTAAATTAATTTTCTTGTCAATTCATAGATCAATGCGTGAGTGAGAAACATGTTCTGTTACTGTCCTCTTACTGTCAACTCTTCTGCAGTTGGTTCCCGTCCTCAGAATCTGCCTTTCTCACTGTATTCGGCAGCCTCATCCCAATGTAAGCATATTTTTTTTACTTAACTACGCAAAGGGCACTTGACTATTAATTTCATTTATAATCAGTTGTATTTCTTATGATTTCAGTCTAAAATTGTATTTTTCAATAATTAATTATTATTTAATTTTATGTGAATTAATAAATGATAATGATAAAAGAAAGAGTACAACAAAATATATCAAACTGAGTATATTTACATATTTTTTAGTCTGAGTTTGTTTTAAAAAACTTTTTGTTCCAGATTATCTCATTTTTAGCATATTGTATAAAACATATATATTAGCATGCTTTTTTTACCTTTTAAAAAGAAGGACGAAGTTCTATAATTGTGTGACAACATTTATGAACTTCTTAATGTTTGAATAACATAATTAATAGTAACAATTTTATAATATTTGTGATAATTTTATAGATATAACTTTCTGAAATTTTCATATTAATTTTTTAAAATTATGTTGTTTTTAATAACCAAAAGAACATGACCTATAGAAAGTTTAGCCTACTGTTAGTTCTCGAGTAATCACCATAGGCATCTAGTACCTTCTGTCAACTGTCTTCAGTTGTACAATCCATAAAGATGATTGTCCAGGGAATGGAAGTGGTGGTAATCTGTTGGTGCAAGATCAAATGAGTAAGGAGGATGGCACAAAGTCTCCCACTCAAGTCGCTTTATAATATTCCTGGTCACACATACGACATGCAGCCTTGCATTATTGACCAAAAATAATACATCCATGCCAATAACCAGTGGTGGCTCCTTCTGTTGCATTGAGTCTTGAACACGTTCCTATTGCTATGAGTACAGGTCCGCAACTACATTTGGCCCGATGTTAAGAGCTCATAGTGAACTAACTAACAACTAGTCCACCAGGCACAAAGCAAAATCTTGCGCGGGTGCATAGGTGGTCTTGCGTTTTGCTGGACTGTATCCTTGGGTGATAGTGTTGTTGTATCATTCGCAGCACTATCGCCAAACGCTTTACATATTCAGCGACTTGATGTAGCAGCTGATAAAACCACTTTGAAGTCGTAACTCAAAAATCACCGAGCGAGCTCCTTCGACACGTCCATTTTTTTCTTCGCTATTGAACGAATTACGATTGATGAATGTACGCGATGGACCTGCTTTTATAATGTTTAATATTCCTATTCTCGACAGACAGGTATCTCAGCCACTTCATATACTAATTTTCATACTTATTTTCACTTCCTTCAATAGCATAGCAAAAAAGACAAGAATATATATATATATATATATATATATATATATATATATATATATATATATATATATAAAGATGCAACTTGAAGAACAATAAAAATCAAAGAGATGAGTAAGAAGAAATTATAGAATACAAATAAGACAAGATTAAAAAAAAACTGTACAATAGCATTAACAAATAGCAAATAAATATAAGAAAAGCATAGGGAACACATCTTCAGCAGGAGAATGATAATCAACTATGCAAATATACACTCTTTTCTGACAAGCATGAAGGAGAAATATCTAAAAATCCTTGTGCAATTCCCCCGAAGAATATCTGTATTAAAGAAAGCTATCAAAAAATTTAAAGTAAACAATATACAAAAATGCCTAGTTGAAAAAAAAGCAAAGATATAAAGAAAATATATCGATGCCAGCAAATCAGAATCTATTTATTAAATTCAGATAAAATATGGTTTCCAAAAGGAAAAGGAAATTGAAAATTTATGAGTTAAATCAAAAAAATAAATAAATAAATAAATAAATAAATAAAAAATAAAAAAATAAACAATTTATAAATTATGATGCAGATTCAAAGTTAAAGTATCATAAAATTGGAGGTATGTGTGTTTTCGGGATTCTTGTAAGAACTTCAATACATGGGGCCCTTCTACAGTAATAGAAAAAGTACATTACTTCAATCTTACAAGCGATTACTTACTTCCTACGCATTTTAAAATAAAATTAACCAGAATATTATTATATTAAAGATGATTACAAAGTATTTTATTTTGGTTTCTGGTGAATTTAAGATTATTGCAAATATTGTACTTGTAACTTATTTCATTGAGTACAACATTTCTATAAATTTATAAAGAAATGTTTGATTTCTAGTATTTATTAATTTATTAACTTCGAAATTAAATTGGCTAATTTTTTTAGAAAATATCTATATAAGTAATCAAATTTTCAATATTGATAAATAAATATAAAAATTTAGTACTATTTTTAGAAATGTTGGTTTTTATCAGGGAAATTTCATTAGGATAAATTGATTTAGATATATCCTTAAAATTTGAATCATTTAAAATATTAACCGAACATCAATATTTTCCTTTAATATGCTTTGTTTCTTTTTCTACTATGGATTTTACACGCTGTTTACTTTAATTTTTTACATCTTTCCTTTAATACAGACTCTTTTCGGGGTCTTTAGAAAGGTTTTTAGACATTTGTCCTTCATTCTATTCAGAAAAGTGTGTTCTATTTGCATAGTTGACTTCCTCTTACTGAAGAAGACGTGTCTCCATGCCTTTCTCCTATTTGTATTGCACAGTTTCTTCTTACTTTATCTTTGATTTTTACTGTTTTTCAAACTACATCGCATATTATCTATAATTGCATTTCTTTCATTAGGTGCTTTATATATATATTGCAGATACTTATTTTTCACTCTGTTTAAATTTTAATAAGTATTATTTGCTACGCGTGTTATGTCGAAAGTTTCAAAACTTTTGAGGGTTTTAATTTTAAACCAAACATTTCACAAAAATATTGAGAAATATCTGCAATAGAAATAGACGAAATTTATAAGTTAAGGGCATTGTACGAAAAAATTCATGTTAAAAAAATCACTCCCCTAATATATAAACCTACTGATTTAAAGTGCATTTCTTCCTAATAAGAAATTCCCTAAAAAGATCCCTATAAATGCTGTCACATAAAATTTAATTATTGGTTACATATTCAATATGATTATTTATAATTGTTGAAGCAAAAAAAGAAACACGATATTAAAGATATTTCACAATAATTCCAGTGTTAAATGCAACAGATAAAAAAAGTAATGATTTGGAATGTTTTAATTACTACTATTTATAAACTTTATATAGTAATAAAAATATTATAGATTAATAAATAATTTTAATAGTAATAAATTAATATTATTTCCACTAATTATAAAATAAATAATTTATATCAATTTGAAAGTTGTAATTTATAGCATTTAACACAAATAATACATGGTTTTACATTTTAACACAAAGAATAATGCATTTTATCTGAAATAAAGTTTCTACTCATATGCAGGTATTCTTTTAAAATGATAATTTTATCAGAAAATATTATTTTAATTATAAATGCATTAAGAAGCTCTAATATTTTTAAAATCATTTTTTCATCTCTGGAAGCTAAAATATTTTTTCCTAAAATTACAAAAAGCTTTTTTTTTTCTAAATAAAATTTCTTAAAGTAAATTCTTCCACAAATTAAATAATCTAGAATTAATAATATTACTGTAAACATATATGGGTCCTAGCATTTACTTTAATTTGTAAGCAGATTTTCATGAAAATTAATTTTTTATTATATTTTTATTTTTTTTCTATCTAATAATCACTTATACCAGTAAGATAATTCGTGCAAAACATATGTTGTACCTACCCAGTTCAAAATTTATGAATGTATTAACTATAATTATTGGTTAATAATTACTTTTAATAATTATTTATATAGATCTGAATTCAAATCCTTGGGTAATGACATATATTTTAATTGATATTTGATTTGTTTTGATGATTTTTGTGCTTTTTTTTTTAAAAAAAATTTCCAAATATTTTCTTTTGGATTTGTTTTTTATATATACTATACCTTTATTTTTTTATATATATTTTGTAATATGTTCTCTTTATAGAATATGAAACTTAAAGGAAAATTTAAATTTTTAAAGTTTCTAATCGTTTTGATATAATAACTGTTCAATTTTTTTATTAACATAAAGAAGTATTCATGCTTAATGGTATCATGGGGAATTATTGATTCAGCATTTAATGGATGCTTGAAAAAAATGGTTGCTACTGATTAACATTCCATTTTTTTACTACGGAATCCAAAATTTTCTTCCAAGATTTTCTGAGAATTTCATATTAGACTATCGCAAACAGCAAATTAATTAACACAAACAATCAACAGTATAAAAGGG
This sequence comes from Latrodectus geometricus, assembly GCA_026290005.1. Lineage (NCBI taxonomy): Eukaryota > Metazoa > Arthropoda > Arachnida > Araneae > Theridiidae > Latrodectus > Latrodectus geometricus. The sequence continues at coordinate 23,622 of JAPDSC010015579.1, read as the reverse complement.
AATTTGAGATAATTTTTCATGAGTAATCATAATCTAATACAATGCTCAAATATTCTTAATCTAGTACAATAGTAAATTTTAAAATTTTTGAAAATTTTGAATGATTAAAAATTATTTTGGTATGTTTGCTGACTTGGCATGGAGATGATTGTTTATGCATTTCATCAAAGAAAAAAAGTTTACAATTTAAAAAAAACCTGAATGCTGTACTTCATTTTATACTTTTTAAAGCCCATTTCGAGTAATCAAAATTAATTTCAGTATAAACTATTAAAAATCATAAATAATCTAGCTTTAAACTTATTCTAGCTTTATGTTTAAGTTTATTCAACATGTTATAAAACAATATACGATAGAGTTTCTTTGCAAGAGTTATATAGAATTTTTGGAATCTCATATGCTTATATAGTTTAGATACTATTGTTTTTTACATTTCTACTTCTTAGTTTTTCATGCAAAGATATCTTTTCTACTATAACCTCTACTTCTACTCAAATACTTGGTAAACTTCATAGAAAAAGTACTAAAATACTTAGAAAAACTAAAAATTCACTCTTCGCGTTCAAACGACGTTTATTGGCCTTTTATATTCTGAGCTTTAGTGTGTCGGTTTACCAGAAACCCTATTTACGTTTGCGTAGGGATTGTTTTTCCCTTTCTTTTCACTCCGTATATCAAAAGGAGCCCACTTCTTTAAGTATCAACAACCACACCACGTTTTATAAGGGAAAAAAAGGATTTTAGTATGCAGATATCATTGTTGTGCCAGGAACGAAGTAAAACTTCACATATTGTATTTGAATATAAGTAGGAGTGGAATGCATGCAAATAAAACTCGCGAAAGTTGGAAATCGGAACCACTAAGCTTTTCTTATCTGTACCTTACCTTTTTTCCTTGGAAGAATGATAAAGTTGCGTCATTTTTCTTTCTTTGTTTTTCTGAAAAAAAAGGAAATTTTCTTCACCATTTGATTGTTTGCCTTTTTTATTTATTTGTGAGTGATAAAGCGTGTGCTCCAGATATTCTTGGCTCCCTTTTCCTTGAAACGCTGTCCGTAATAGCTCCAAATTGGATCAAATCCTAACTCCCGTAAACGCATCAAAATCTGGGATACCCAAGGGAAAAGCTCGAGCGATGAAATAAAAAGCAATGGAGTTGGCAGAGATATTCGCTACATTTGGCTTAAAATCGCTTATTTTTTGCATAAAAGAGAAATTTCTGGCATTTTAAATTCGTCAGATATCACAGGAAAAAAAAAGAAAGGTTTTATTATTTCATTGATTCCAAAATAAAAAAGAGTAAAAAGTAGACGGCTGGCTGTTTGAGTTCATTTTATCATTTAAATCATTTTTTCTACCACTATTTAAATTAAATGCAACTGAAAATGAATATTACCTTTGAAATTGATTAAAGAAAGGATTTGATCTGCTATACTAAACGCCACATTTAAATAAAAAAGAATCTAACAAAAAATTTTATACTAAGTTTAGAATAATAAAAATATTATAAAGTTTAGTAATTAATAACTATCAAAAGAATATTATATAAATAGGCTGTTAAAGCAAAATTTACCTTGAACATTCTCGTTATAACCCAAATTTCACACATTTTCTTTTACTATTCAGACAACTATTCAAAATACATCACCTCAATTAAAAAAAAATGATTAAAAATACCAATACATACTCCAAACCTAATGATACTTTTAAAGTGAATAAATGATATTTAAATCCAATTTCAGATTAAGCCAAAATAGGTATTTCTGAAAGAAATTTCGGAAGAAAGATAAGAGAAAAATAATTTAAGGGAAATCACATGAATAAAATGTATCATTAATTTATGAAAGTGAACTATCAAGACATTAAAAATTAGCCTTATTAAAATCCAGTTATCCCTATAATTTCTAGTCGAATTAGATTTCCCATGCAAAAGTAACCATAGAATAAAAAATATAATAAAAATATAAAAATATATATAATTGAGTATAACTAATTATCTAATAGCCAAAGTAAAACCATTTCTTAAAATTCAGTTATCTTTTTGACACATCTAATCTCTAGTGTTTATCTTGGCAATACTGGAAAGTAATATATTAAACATGTTTTCTATTAATTAAAATGTAATATAAATTAGCTATCGTGTTGTTTACAAAAACAGTGTTTTATCTTTATGGACTTCTGTCTAATATAATTCATTTCTGCAATGTAATGAACACACATTATACATAGATTTTTAGCTAATATATATTAGAAATTTAGACATTAAGATGAATATTGCCTTATATTTCGAAATAAAATAACATATTTCTGATTAGATTTTCTCCAAATTTTCAGTATAATAATTCCAAAAAATATTTTTATTGCACATAAATATCGCTTTTTTAAATATTTTCTTAAGTGATTAAGTCACCTTACAAAAATTAACTAGAAATGTCCAGAAGCAACACAAGATTTTATTTTTATAGAAAAAGTATAAAATCTTTTAAACAGAACTAGGAAATATTTGTTTTTAATTATAATAATTTGTAATGCAACAAAAGTTTAAATTGTAGAAGTTCTTGTACACAATTTTAGACCTTTAAAATTAATAGAAGAAAAACATTTCTTAATAAAAGAAAGGAAGTTTCAGTTAATCCCCCCAAATGACGATATTGTTATAAGTGAAAAAATATTTAAAAAGTAGTAATAGTTTTCACAGTGTCACTGTCATAAAGGAATATTTTAACTATAATTTTAGAAAGTAGGTTGTTATCAAATAGTACATAATGAGCGTTCAAAATTCTACAGTGTAAAATGCGTTTATTTTTATTGTAAACTTTTTCATATTTCTGTCTATTATTTTATTATCGTAAAAACATTACTATTTTTTTTATCACAAAATCAAATTTAATATAAGTTCTTTTAACAAATATTCAATTAACAAATGTCCAAATGATCTAGAATAAAGTATTTGTTTCATTTATCTCTTTAAATGTTTCCTTATTTAAGCTATAAATTTATTGCTCTAAATTTGTTTTAAAATGCTTTGATAGTTTATTTTTCGATAAATAGAATGTTCTTCCTAGTATTTCTTTAAAAACAAAGTTTTTTTATATCTCAACTTAAAGAATATCTGACACTTTTTTCAATTTTCGCAAGATTCATAATTCCTCTTATAAATTTTTGAAGATGGAACACTGCGGAAGCATAAGTGGTAATCTATTTGTAATTATATCAATGTGATTATTTTTCTCATATAAATTTAAAGAAATTTTTAAGTTGTTCTAAATATATATTTCAATATCGATCATTGCAGTGAAGACTATATGTTAAAATCAGGCATATTGAATCCTTCAACACATTTGGCGAGAATTTTAGTAACCCTACTCTATACCCTTAACAATAATGGGTTTTAGAAGTGACTTTTGGGGGAAAACAATGATACAGATGGAATAAAGATGGGGGGGGGGAGGTCCCTGATACCAATGTTTGTGCCCTGCAGTGCCAAAAAGTCTTGCCAGCAAAAATATCAAAGACTCCGTTTCAACTTGGAGGTTAATCTCGTCCTCAACTATGCATGGGCCGAAATCATAATCTTTTTAAGTCAATTGGAATATTCGACTCTGGCTTTTCGAACGGAATATGGCGTTTTTCCGTCCTAGAAATCTCATTATGCAAAGTGGAAAATGAGCTTTAAATTTCTTCCTTTGGGGCGCCTATATCTATCTTTATATTCTTTCAGCCCCATTTCAGCCCTGGAGTGATATTTTAGATGAAGTCTTTTTAAAGGACGCCTCTCCACTCGTACATCGATGCGGGTGGGTATCGATGAGAGAAAACGTGAATCTAAGTATCGATACCTTGAAAGTAATGCCTTGAAATGAAATAGATTTTCGTTGCTTACTCCCCTTTAAATGTAATATATCTGAGGAATATTTTCATTTGAAAAGCTACGTTATAGATCATTTGACATATCGAATAAGGATTTCCAGAATTTAACTTTATAAAAACAAAGGTACCTTATAAATGTATTTGAAAGGGAAAATGTTATGAAGAGTATTATTTTATTGGATTTTAACATAAGAGTGAAGTAAATATGATTGAAGAATATTGCTTATGCATTTTTGATTCTTTGTTAGATTTTGTAACCTAATTTCATAAATTTTAAGCTGTTTTCATCTTGTTAGATTATATCGCTGAAAAATAAGATTGTGATATTAGAAGATTATTTAATTTTTATCAAAGAAGGATTAGCACTTTATAGGAAATGAAATTGAATAACGCGAAATTTAATAATGGAGCTGATTTATCATGGATCATAATTAATGTTAGTATTCTAATTTTCTGAATTATATATTATAAATAACCTTATTCTTTACTATATTCTTTATCATAAATAACCTTTATTATATTTTCTTCCAACCAATAATTCATAATTGTTAAGTATATTATGAATTTCATAACAATTTTTAATAATAAATTAGTCTTTTAAACTAATGGCAAGATGAATAACTTATAAATACGAAAACACTGTTGATAAAAAAATTAATTTCGTACAGCTTAATTATATCACATTACAAAGATTTTGAATATTAAGTATATTTTATTGCAGATAATATTTTTATTTAACACAATTCCTAAAAGAATTGTATTTTACAAAATTTGTTGGAAGTGTGAAAATTAAATACATATAATCCCATATTTAAATATTTTTAGTAATTTATTTATATCTTAAATTTATTTATTATTAAAATAATGTTAAATTTCCTATTTATTGTATTTATAATTTAGAAATTAAAAAATTAAGCAAATGAGTTTTGTGAAGATTATGTTTATTTTTAAACAAAAAAACTGTACTCTATTTCAAAAAAAAATTGTAAAAAATAACAAAATTTGAATGTGAATTATTGCTTAATAAAAGTAAAAAGTAAATTCATAATTTAATAAGAATAGCTCTCAAGAGATATTTTTAAACAAGGCAATGCTGCTGATCTTCTTGTTTTACAGTTAAGCAGGCTTATGCAAAAAAAATAGGGAAGTTGTAATTAGTGTAAGCATGTGATTGTTAGCAAAATGTGTGCATTAATTTGAAAAATAAACAAACTAACCTGTCATCGTGTCATGCTAAACAATTAAATATCGCTTTGAATAGTTATGTTTTTCAGAAATTGTTTTCTTCAAATTTCTTAAAACTCTGGTAAAAATTCAGAAAAATTGGGAATTAAAATTATAATAATCTTTAACTATAAATAGTTATATTCTTTTGTAATATAGCTTTTCAATTAATAGCTATAAAAATTTCAAATATGTAATTACATTTTTAATTATTTTAATCAATTGACTTAATAATACTTATGAGATCCTATGTTGTTAATCACATTTAATATGAATGCTTAAATTTGTATGCAGTTTCAAAATCTTCACAATATCATATCACAATCAGCAAATGTGTGCACATTTTCCAAGAAATTAAATGAAGACAAAATATTGTAGCACTTTGTAGTTATCCAGTTTAGGAATTTTCCAGTTTCAGAGTATGTGAAGCATCGATAAAAGCTTGAATTCTCTCTGAAACTTTTGGATATGATCAGAACTCATGAAAAGATCTCAGAAATGTTACATAGTAAATTTTGAAAATTCAGTAAAGGAAATTTAGAAAAATAATTTAATTTATCATTCAGATAAATTTGGAAACATAATATAATTTTCAAACAGTTTCACAGTATAAGAAAATTAAAAACTTTGTTTACCTCAGTTCTGGGATCCATAAAATAGAATCCAAAAAAATCTGGGATGTATATAAATATTTTTTCAAATATAAAATTAAACAATGCCAAAGCAGCTAAGATGTCTTCTTTTAGTATTAGTGGTTTGTATGAGAAAATTGTATAGGTGATTTGTATGAGGAACTTTCATTGCTAGTATAAATTTGTAACATTAAACAAATATATAAAAAAAATTAAAAATAGATACTTGCTCTAAACTTTTAACAAAAAACAGAATGCAATTTTATGACAAGTTGTCAATTTAGTATTTACATCCACATATAGTTTTTTCATTAATTTTTCTATTAGCGATAAATAAGTAAGCATATATGATTTTATCAACTTTATATTGTGTAATTAATATCAATCTGTTAAAATTAAAGAAACTCTTGTTTTCCTAAAAACTATAATAATTTTTAATAAATAATTATGTGAACAATTTATCTATTTAATATTTCCGAAATAAAATTGATGTTTTGCTGCAAACTGGATTCATCAGTAATTTTTTATAATTTTGATTACCTGTTTTGTTTTTAAAAGGATACTTTTTTTGATCGCCGAATTTATGTTGTTGGATTAACATGTGCTTTTCTCATTGGATGAAAAGTCCCCAAATGTGAAAAATTATTTAATACGAGAATAAATAATTGATTAACTGACTGGATTGATATAATTGTTTTTCAATCTCACAAAAATTATCAAATTTAAAAACACGAAAATTATTAATTATAATTATTACAAAAATTATTTACAATAAAAAACTAAACACACAAAAATTATCAAATTTTACTTATTTTCAAATGAAAAATATGGACATTCTTGACATAGACTACTTACCGTTAGACAAAATATATAAAAAAATTTAGCATCTAATTCATTAAATCATCATTTGCTTAAATTTTATCCATTAGATGCCGGTTATGGATATCAAAATGAACTTCATGATGAAAGTTTTATGCGTAGAAAACAACGAAGAAACAGAACAACTTTTTCTGTTCAGCAGGTAAATACTGATTATTTAACTTTATTATATGTATATCCTTTTATTAGATATTTGAGTAATTTATATAAATTTTGCATGCTTTCATTTTTTTATATTATTTATTGCTATGTAGTATTTTGTATTGTTATATTTTAACCATTTATTTTCGAATTAATAAATTAACTAGTTCACACTTAATAAATTAACAAGCTTTAAAGATGCTTCAAATGTATAAGCTAGAACGATAAATCAATTTAATATAGATTTCTAACTGACGCTGTTTGATAATATATTACTATTTAGAATAAAAATGTAATAAATAAATGACTGAAATTTTAATGATAGCAAATTATATTTCAAATGATTAACAAAAAACTTTATAAAATGTAATAAGTATGCAGACGTCTTACCTTTGATAGTGCCATCCAAATATAATAAATAAGTATATTAATTGTTTATCTTGTCGTTTTTAGTATTTATTTTTTCATCCCGTTCTTTTTTTACGAATTTTTAAAATTAGAAAGTATGAAAAAACTCTTATTTTATTAATAAAATTATATTTTGCTATATCTGAAAAGCCCAAAATAAAATCTTTAAGCAAAATGAAAAAATAACTGTTCGACTCTGGATATAATTATAAGTATGTCCGTGACAATAAACATTACAAAACAACACCAATAAATGTTTCTTATAAACCATAGTTCTTTTTTATTTATTTAGCCACTACTTAGTAATGTATACTCAATGTAGTTGAAACCTTTCTACAATTTTCTTGATTTCTTAAAAATTCATAAACCATTTATGATTTTCTTACGAGAGGTAAATAAACATGAAATATTAGAGAGTATAAAATCTAATATGAAAAATTCATAATTAAGGTAAAATTTTAAAATTATTCAATAAAATGCAAAATCATGAATAGTCTTTAAAAATTCTTTCATAAATATAACAAAACACTATGGTATTTGAATCGTAGTTCAATGGATTATAAATTAGACTTAGGTTGTAAATGTTTCTTGTGATTGAAATCTATTTTTAATGGTAGTTTTTGATGAAATTAGTTCTTATAAACAAAAAATATAGAAAGATCAACTAACCAACCGAAAATATGCAAATGAAACTTTAAAATATAACACTGATATTTACTTACTACAAGTCATTTACTTAATCTTGTAAATATATTTGTTTTGGGTGAAAAATAATCCTTAAGATATAGCAGTGCTATACATATATTAACAATATGGATGGGAATCTTGAACTCAAATGCTAGTGCTAAAATATGAAGAACAAGCTAAAGCTTTGATATTTATCTCAGGTAATATAAAAACGATTTAATTTCAGGGAAAATGTAAATAGTAATTGATAACAAATTGAAATAAATTTATGTTGAAATGTTTTGTCCTATAATGTATTCATAATTAAAGAAACTAGTATTAAAATTTAAATTAACTTTCACTTTAGTAAATTAGAAAGAATAAGCCAATTTTAATATTACTTAATTTATTAAACATTAGAGAAATTTCAGGGGTTAGAGCTATAAAATAATTATTATATTAAATTCATTTTACAACTTAGAAACAGTAAGAACAGAATAAGTTCGAAAATTACTGATATTTGGGCTAATAGTTGACAAGTGTTTTAATATTTTAGTTTATTAACTCTAGTTTCCAAGCTCTAACATTCCTCTAAATAATTATTATATATTATTGGATGGGACCTTATAAGGTAAAGTCTGTTCATTTTCTATAGCTGGAAGAGCTCGAAAAAGCATTTGCACAAACACATTATCCAGATGTTTTTACCAGAGAAGACTTGGCTATGAAAATTAACCTAACAGAAGCAAGAGTTCAAGTAAGTAGAAATTCTACGGTTACAGCAAGAGATTTTATTTTCAAAAAGTATTTATATATTAAATCGAGTGCAAAGTATTATGTACATGTAATAAACTGATAAAAATGTTATCTTATTTAATGATATTTTTAAAATATTAAAGGCGTTATAATTTTAATTATTTTTGTTAAGCTATGAATAATATGAATTCATTTCTATTCAAAAACTAAAATTTGTCTTTCTAATACTGAATTGTCTACTCATGTATTATATATACGCTTAATGAGATTCACATACTTATTTAATCATATATGTTGGTTGACAAATTTTAATTTGATTTGTCTGTTTTAAATAGAGAAGTAGGTAAACTTGTAAATTTGTCTTAGTTTAAAAGTGCGTCATTCTTTGAGATGCAGGAAGTAGGAATAAATTTAAAGTGAAATTTTCTTGAAAAATCGAATCGAAATAATTAAAACATTAGCTATTTTTAATATGATTTTTTTGATAAAACTTGAAAAAACTAATCAAACATATGCATTTATTTACAAAATGTTATTTCAAATGAAAAAAACACACGCAGTCTCAAAGTAAATTATTGTCTTGTATCCTTGCTTCAAATAAATTTGCTTCAAGTAAGAAGAAGTAATTCCTTTTTTATATTCTCTAAGTTTATAATCATAGAATAATGCTACAAAGGAAATAGTTTCATATATTCGTAATTAACACAGGTTCTCATTTAATATTTTAAATTATTTTTCTACGTATATTTATTAATTATATAAATTATAAAAATCTTATTAATAATTACTTACTTATAATGCATTATATTATCTTAAATGCTTAAATCTGGAATTTGCTCAAATCGATAGGAGCATCAAATTAAAGATTGGGTTGTGTCAAAAATTGAGCAATTTTTAACAATTTGACAATTTCTTATAAAAAAAATAGTATAATCTAAAAAAAGTGTTTAAGTAGGTATATACAATTCCAAAATTTTGACTATCGAATAAAAAGACTCACTTTTTTTAACTACGCAGTTATGCTGTTACACGGAACAATAGAATTTAACAAAATGCAAGTAAGAAATCTCAAACTTTAGATTTATTAAGGGAAACACGACGGTATTACGTATCAGTACCATCGTAGCTAATTTCATGCCAAAACTTAAGTAGAAGTAGCGCTTAATCTATAGCTAAAAATTTTCGCTTACTAATTATGAAAATTATAAAAAGAAATTTTTTTAATCATAAGGAATATTTGAAATTCAATCGGATTAAAAAGCTGCGGTGGTGCTAATACGTAAGTATTGCAACACGACTATACGAACATTTCTATATTCTCTGTTAATTCAAGAAATTACATATTTCTAATTTCTTTTTTTTTCTAATATTGTTTCTAATATTTCTTTTTCTTTCTAACTTAGTTTTAACTAATTCAAAACTTTATTATTTTCTAATTATATATGATGTTATTAATTCAGACAGCTGGGGTAATTCAAAGTTTTTGTATCGTTACTGATGCAAGATAAAAATTTACAAAATTATTTCAAGTAATTATTGAGTTACAACCACAGTTAAAGAAAAATTCACTGATTCTTAAAAATACTCTACTAATTGCATAATTGCATACCGTTAGTTAAATTTTTTTAATTGATTATCAACTGCTTTAACATATATTTATATAATAATACATTAAAGACGATTATATAACAATATGATTTGGTTCTAATTTTATTATAAATACTTTTATTAAATTATATTGAATTTAGTATGAATGGTCTTCTTACACAGTATTCTCGAGACACTTTTTAATATACAATAGAAAAATATTTGCTTCCAATTTTCATACAATTGTTTCAACGAATTTTATCTTGACCAATGATGACACGGAGAACCTCTCTACATTATAAAATTCTTCAACTATCAGGATTTAGTTTCCCTTATAATTCTCTCTCTACAGCGGGATATAAATACATAAAATATAAATATCATCATGATTGTAGTTAAAAATAAGACTGTTAATGAATACTGCACTTTTTGGATGATTTCTGTAGTCGGTGGATTCCCGTACAACATGGTCCTGTAAAACACGAATTCGTCTTAAAGTACAAAAATATTTTGTAACTAGTATTTATATAGTGTAATGAGCAATAGTTATTATTTTCCCCAGGGTGATATCAAATGTATTTTTTGTCGCATTATACGAATTAGAGTTTCATGAGAGCGCATGTTGTATGTGTGTGGGAGTTTATTGTATTATATTATTTGTGTATGATATATTGTTATCTCGTCAACATCTTTTCCATGATTATAGAGTGACTAAAATTTCCTGCTTTCAAACCAATTCATATGCATATTAATTTTAAGAGAAAAATTCAGATATTAATTGATGCTCTTCTTCTTTATTTAGTGTCTTGTAAGTGTTCTTCAGCGTTTTCACAAAATTTGTCCCAAGTAACTATTTAATCTCTAATCATAACCAGTCTACAAAGAGCAAAAATATAAATGAGCAAAATCTTTATGATCAGCAACGTTCTAATTCAATAAAATTTCGTTTGATCATAAAATTAATATTATTTTTAAGAATTGTAAAGTTTGGCATTTATTGATAATGCTAACTATTCACCCCAATGATATAGATTTTATCAAACGGCATGACTAATATCCGTATTCATTCATATAATATTCACACAATAGAATAGAAATAATAAAAATAGTATACACAAGAAATTCTAAATTTTAATTTTTACTTGCACAACATTTTTTTACTTAAGTAAAAAATGCTCTCTTATTGACACCTATACATCTATTCAAAAAGAGCAATTTTATTGCCTCAAAATCACTTAAGCAGTCTGGTGCCCATACAATATGGCTGAAATACATTCCGGAGTGATTAAAATCAAAGTTATTTAAGTCCTTGATGTCCTTTTCCAAGAGTCAACTTCTGATTACCCCTGCGAGGGAGAGCTGATTTTAATCCTCCTTTTGACTTGACGAATGTTAAACGCTGTCCCTAGTTTCGTATTGAGTCTATAAGGTACGAGATGATATCATTATTTTAAATATTTTCCACCCCTGCTCAACTTTTATGAATTCCGTTCCTTCCCCTCTGTTTAGTATCAAACTTCTATTAAAATTTGAGAAATATTTCGCCTGATCTGTGAATGAATTCCCCTGAGATGTCACGTGATGTATCTGGCTGTCCGTCTGTCTTTCCGCACCGCAGACCTCAACATATCTCTGGAGAGATGCTGGTCGTCCACTTTATCTCCCCACTCTTCACCTCTCGCTTAAACAGGGGTCCGAGATGGGGGATATAGCCATCGTTAAATCTGAAGCATAATTTGAAACGAAAATTTCAATCAGCACTCTCTTTTCTTTAAGGGTACGCCATTAAAATCATTGATTTAATTTATAGGTCTGGTTTTAATAAGTTGCATCACTGTCTCAATTATTGATAGTTAATTTTGCAACTGAATTTTTAACAGTAATGAAGGGAAAATGAACGATCTAGACTTGTATATCTAAAATTAGTGGTTGAAAGTTTTTATAGATAGTTTAAAATTGGTGATTTTAGATTAAAAATAATAAAATTGCTTAGCAAATAAAGTTCTCATTCAAGTTCTTCTAATTTTCAAAAACCTGAGTTAGTGATAATCAAATTGTAGTGTATAAGCTTGAGCAGCCTCTTTTTATTAACATTATTGGAAAAATAAATTATATGAAATTTATTATTAATAAATAGATAGCTTTTAAATAATAACTTTAAGTGATACAAAAAATATGTTTTTCATAATTTTCAGTGCATTACTTTGTGTTTACAGGAACATTCAGCATATTTGCATAACTAGATGAACCCAAAACTGGAAGCGCGATATTTCAAATCGAGTTAAAACTTTTAAATAAGATAAGATCCTTAGAGTAAGATAAGGATCTGCCTTTTATTATAAATGAGATATTTCATACTTTTTGCAATGTTATAGTTTTATCATTAGTTGATATCTTTTACGTGGAGTAGGAAATTCAATTCAAAACTGAGAATAGCAATTTTAAATGCAAAGAAAAGAATATTCAGATGTTAATTATTTTTTATAAACCAGATAGAATTTAATTACTAATGAAAGCAGAATAATTCGTAAATGTTCCCAAATTCAAACACTCACAGAAATCTAATCTCAAATCTTGAAAATTATCAAAACTTGAATATCTCTGGAAGCTTTCAAATTCTGTATGAAAATAGATGGGGAAAAAAAGGGAAACAGAGTGGATATGTTTTAATAAAAACATTGGTTTAAATTACAAAAAAATGTGGTGGAAATGGAAACCGATATGAGGATTTTTGAAGAATATTATGATAAAATTTCAATAAACTATATTAATTAATCTAACTTAAAACGCTACCTAAATTTTCAGTTAAAGGTATAATACAGCTTAAACTAACCTGATGATCAATCTTAAATATTGATTAAATTTCTTTTCATAGCACATTCTTTATTTACATAAAATTATCTTGTAAGATACTGCCGTTTAATTTGCTTGATATATTTTCACTTATTAAATATCAGAATAACAAAGAAAATTCAATTGTTAGTCAAATATATTTGAAGGAAATGACAATTCGAGTGCCGTTAAATTTTACTGACATCACTCTCAAGTAATATTACTTTATAAATGAAATAAGTAGATCTGTATATTGCATACATAAGTTTATACGTACATTAAAAATATGTTTATTTAAATATTTCAATGAATAATTATATTGAAAAGACAACGTTAAAATTTCAAATTAAAATACTGACTTTTTCATGAGGTTTTTAATAAATTTCAAGAAATTTTAAGACAACTGTTTTAAAAAAAATTAATTAAAATGAAAATTTTTAATACGAATATACTTTTATGATTCGAGAGCAGTTGAATACATTTTATATGAACACTATTTATTATTTTATAACAACACAAAATTGAAGTTTTTAATAGGGCTTACCAGCTTTAATGACGTTTCCTTAACCGGAATTACAATGCATTCCAAAATTTTAAGAATATAATGTTTTACGAATATTTCTATACAATTTATTCTGGTGTCTCCTCAGCATTCTAAATTAAGTCGACAGTAAAACATTGAGCAAAATCAGTACTTAAAAAATAGGCCTAACAAAATAAAAGTAAAGGCTGAACCGATGCATAAGTGAAGGATATTTTAAATGCTATTTTTAATGTAACTTAGGTTATACATATTAAAAAAAAGTTCATTTTAGAAAATCATTTGTCATTTTATGGACTATCTAAATCATATCTGAGTACCTATGTCTATTATGTCATCAAGAATTTACATTGGGGAATCACCCCTATTGTTTGCCAATATGTGAACCTTGTGAATTTATACTGTCGTATACAATTACAACATTATTTTGTTGTAGCCATAAAAGAGGAGGGAGGGATAATGTGTTACCAAATAGGGTGCACGGTGTTTGGAGGGTGAGGGGGATTAGTTCGTCGATGGTGTTAAGTACACAGCCTTCATCCCACTTAAGCCACCCTCCCTTCTTTCTGATCCAAATAAAATAAGCCTCGGCTGAAGAGGACGAATAGTGGGCTTTTTCTTTCTAACCACCTGGTTTTTAAAAGACCCCACGAGATACTAGTTAACAAAATTTTTATCAAAATTCAAATTTTATTACCTTTGTTTTGATTCACCGTAGTTCACTGAATAAAACTGAATTAAAACTCGAGAGATGAAAGAATTGTTTCTTGACCATTCTAAATGAATAATTTTTTTTTAAAGTTTTAAGAATTTTTTTAACCATATTAGAGTTTTAATTACTATATACTACAAAAGATAACTATTACAAATAATATTAATCGGAAATTTCAAAACGACTTTTCATTATTTTATGCTGACATGAAAATATAATTATGGTTTAAGAGACAGTTTATTTGAAAACAAGAATAAGCTGATTTTTTCGGCAAATATTTTTTAAATTAATTGGTAGCTGATTCTCTAAAGGGTCTAAACAATGTATCAATTTTCATTTCATATTACAACTAGTCTGAAATTATATTCTTTATTAATTACTTTTAAATCCTTTATTTTCTTGACAAATAATTTTAATTTCCAATGGCCTAAATGTCCATTCAATGTTAGGGCGCTTTTCCTAAGTGTAAAATAATAACAACAGATTTTTACATAAATGCCTTGTTGATTTATTCGCTAATGTGATATTTTAATTCTAATGCCCCTCTTAAAGCACTATGAGTGCTTATATACTCAACATAAATAAATTTCTTACTTTAACAATTGTTAAAATATCCTTTATATTATCACCATATTTCTTTATTAAGCACTCTCTCTTAGAGTTTTGATGATAATCATTATATCACACAGTATCATAATTAAATATCTGTTTCATTCGATTGATTAGTTAAAATTTGATATAAAAATTTAAATGGAATTTTCAATACGGTGTAAATAAGAAATAGAAGATGGTATACCTTAAAAGTACTTTAAGTAAAACAGTACAAGTATATACACCCCGAATAATTTTTGCAGTTTTGAAATCAAAAGCGCCTGTTCAAAAGATGATGCCATAACTATAAAAATTGTTTATTATAATCGTATCCCAGATAATTTTTATTAAATCATTATTCATCAGATTATTTTCTTAGGTAAAAACAGAAATTAGAAAAATTTATTTGTTAGACATAAGATATGTAATAATTTTACAAAATTACAATTGTGTCTAGCCTAATTGCCCAAGACACAACTTTTATTTTTGAGAGATGTATGATTTGAATCGATAAATTAACATGGTTGAAAAATATTAAAGAGACAATTATTAATTGTTAAAACATAAGTAAACAGCTTTTAAAACTTGCTTTATAAGCAAAATAAGGATAGTATGAAAAGAATTTCTCTGTATATGAAATGGAATTTCGATTATAGATTTGTTAAGAATTGCTCTCGAAACTTTTGAGAAAAATTATTAATTTTATAATTACAGTAATAATGATAAAATTTCAAGAATTTTTATGTAAATTCGAAACTTTTTTCTCAACAACGGTTATAAGAAACTACTCTTACATGACAGCAGGACCGACTGATTGCACGATAAAACCCCATGTAAATATGAGGTTAAAAATAAAGCAACAACAATAAAAATTACGGTATACTAGTACATCCCAGAATAATCTTCTTTTTAATTTTCTACTGCAAGATGACGATACTAATGTATTCCATTTTTTCAAGCTAAAAATAATAGTTATAAATTTAATTACAATTTTTAAAACAAATAGTATATTTACTGCACTGAATACTTTTAATTTAAAAATTTTAAAATAAAACTACCATTTTGTTACTTAGATAACATCTTCACAATTTTTATGGTTTCATTGAAAAGTTACTTAGGTTTTGTTTATTTAATATGAAAAAAAATAATATTTGGGTATGCGGAAAATTTGTCCCATATTATATAAATAAAATAAAACGCGAATTTATTTGAATATGTTAAATGAAAACATAAATAAATATATAAAATAAAAATGAATTTTTTTAAAAGGAATTCCTGTTTTTATAGAAGTAGATGGAGATTTTTTTGTTATTTCAGACTGTTATTGAAAATCGTTAAAAATGCATATTTGATGCTTAGTATGAAAATGTAAAATTTTTGTCAAAAAGAAAATTAAAATTTTAAAATATAAATCAATAAAACTCGTTTTGATGGTGATAAATAATATAATTGACAACCTATGAATGTGATCAACGTCTTTTCTTTTAGGTTTGGTTTCAAAATCGTCGAGCAAAGTGGCGCAAAGCGGAAAGATTACGCAAGGAGCGCGAAGACAAACAACGCCCCCTTTTGGATATGGATAAGGGCGCAGACATGCCGGGGGCGGACACTCACGCCTCCCTGGCGAGTCAACCACTCTCCGATTCCGAAGACAGTATTCCTGAAGCCCATAAAGAACACCCCAACTCAACATGCGATGATATGGAATGTACGTGGAACTGTCCAGACAAAAATGAAGACGTTACTAATAAAGAAGTAGGTATACAATATCTGAAGGTTGCAAAAATACATTAAATATTTACCAAACAATATTTAAAGGAATATGTATAACCAGTATTCTATACAGTTATAAATTCTATTATAACAGTTTTGCAAAAATATTTAATTAATGCTAAAAAATTCTTTAAAAAATATAATTATTTTTTGAAATTTTATTTAAATACTATATATTATGAAAGGAAGATTTTTGATGTAAATCTAATAACATTAATCGCCTGTAAATATGAGACGAAGAAAACTTACAAAACATTATGGAAAATGCTTCGTTTACATGTAAACACATTTATTAATATCTAGATAATTAAATTTTCTTATCTAAAAAATATATGCTAGTTTCAATATTCTTAAAGTTGGAAACTGCTGCGCCATGCAAAATGTCTGATAAGAGGAAAAGATTAAAGATCGTAGACGTTTTTTTTTGTTCCTATTAATTTAATACTTTTATTTTAAAAGTTACATATTGTAGCTGATTCTGTTACATGTATTCGGTGTAATTCGGGTACATAAAAATTCATTAACCCAAATAATGTTCTAAGTTTTAACAAATTTAAATGTTAGAAATATTTTCAATAAAAAAAAGACAATACTAAGATTCAAATGGTCCATAAACCCATTTCTCGTTACTTTTATGAAGGAAAAATATTGCACTTTCAAAAAGTCTGCTATAAGTCAAGTACTTTGTTTATAAGCACGTTATCTTGCTTACCCTTCAGACTAAAATAAATTTCAAAACAAATAAAACAAATTTTTACCTTTATCTTTAAAGTTTTATTTAAACTCTATCACCATGCAGCATGACGAGGTGGCCGAGTGGTTAAGGCGATGGACTGCTAATCCATTGGGCTCTGCCCGCGTGGGTTCGAATCCCATCCTCGTCGAGAATAAAAGTTTTTTTTGGTACTTTTGTTATCTTCAACCACTGTAATTAGGAATAAAATATTAAAAAATTATTTGTTTCGAAATCAAAGTATTTTTATTTTACATTAAACTATTTTTTATCTTATAATTAATAAAAGTTTTAATACTTTATGTGATATAATTAACCTTTATTAAATATACTCTGAAATAAAAATTGGTGCTATTGAAGAATAGATGAAAAAAATATTTTTGGAAATAATAATGAATAACGAAGAAAAAGTGACAGATATGATTTAATATCCTCAAGAAAATTTCTATAAAAAATCCTTTCTTATTTTTTTTACTTAAAAGCTTATATTTACTTGTCCCCTCTCTCTCTTTTATTTACCTATTTACTACTTATTTTATACTGATAGTATTTTAAAAATGGAAAGTCAAATAATAAAAAAAATTATTTTTTAACAACCAAAATTCATTAATTCAATGCGTGTTACCTTAATTTATTTATTGTATTTTTATGTTTAAAATTTTAACCATTTACATTATGAAATTTTTCTTATTTCAAATTATAAATTTTTTTTGCTCATTAATATTTTCATTAATATTTTTTAAATTTAATTTAAGAAACTTTAACTTAAGAAACTATAGTTTTCCACTTCGTGTTTCTATGATTAAAAAAATTTTCCAATTAAAAGCGCATTTTTATAAATTAAACATCACAATAAATGTGTTTTGTATAAATGTATTGTATAAAATTATTTAACATTATTTTAATTTAAAATTTTTAGTAAGCATATTTAATTAGTTTATTTTTAAAAGTCAATCTCAATTTTTTACTACCATTATAGTAGCAGTTGTGATAGCATATCATCGAATATAATCACTGAAAACTCATTTTAGCTGAAATATTTTGTTAATCCAAAAATATATTGAAAAGCTAATAGTTCGGAGAAATCTTTTAAAACAAACCTTGAAAATAAATAAAAACAAAAGCAAATACGAACGAATGCAATAAAATATCTACATATGGTCTATTTTAAAATATCTTTTAAAGCATTTATACTTTTCTGATATTTAAATTCGATACCTTAAAAATTTTACTCTTTTAAAATACAATTACTTTTTGCTATGAAACTAGTTTATTCTACAAAAGAAAGATTAAATTATACTTAATGTTAAAGAGATTGACCTGTCAAAATGATTTGTTGGACACTTGCGCAACTTATAGAATGTTGGTTTCACTTTTGTTGCAATTTAATTTAAAGATTCATTTCTTTACTATACAAAGTATAAGCACAACTATTAATTTCCTTTATAATAACGATTTTAAGATAAATATGAGGAATGGTACAAAAGGGAGTTGATATAAGAAATTTAACATTAAAAATATTGGAAAGATCCTACTGAGGATTGATTCATCCTGAACGTTCACTGAGCTTTGATACCAAGTAATGGGCATTTTAACAATCGTTGGTTTTTTAAGATTTCCTATAATTTATTGCGCATTGTTGCTTTTCGGGAATTTTCGTTATAGTAGGTCATGCTCAGGTGTTGTTAGGAAAGAATCCCAGAAAATTCCTAAGTACTCAGCTCAATTGAAGCGGATCTAAATTCAAAAACAAACTACCCATTTTCCTGTTGCTCCACTGTTCAACCTATAATGAACACCATGATATAAAAATGGGATTAACCTATGATGCCATACCATGATATATGAATCATGATATAAAGAAGGTAGACCAACTTCTAAGGCACAATAAGTCCAAAATATTTTATTTCCATCGAAGTTGGGATTCTATAACATGCTGGAAGAGCCTAGTGGATTAAAAGAAAGTTGTTAATTATTCGGCTTCGTCTCCATAATTCTTATGAAAAATTGTGTTCCACCATGCGCAAAAAAAGTTGAATGAAAGTTTGTTCATGAAAGACAATCATGCATTTGAATAAATCTCGTATCACATAGCTAAAGAGAGTGGAACGTTAATATAATGTCCATTGGAGAGCCGATTAGTAGGAAATTGTTATTCTTTTGCAAATGACTTTAGATTAAGCTTTTGAAGATTTCCTAAGTTGCTCCATTTGGAAAAACAGTGAAAAAAGTTATCCTTCACCTAATATCCTGAAAAGAATTCTTAGACTGCATCTTTTTAGGAGAATGGATTATCCAACTGAATTCCATTTGGAACCAGGATTGCTTATGTATATGGGTCTGTGAAGATATTACTAAGTAAGTAAATTTTTATCTTCAAATATATAATGATGTTTTGTCACACGGTTAAAAAGCAAGTTCAGCTTTCCTTCATGGATAGTAATCTACAACAGTAAGCAATTCAGTGCATATAATATGTTCATTTTAATTAGAGCATCTACATCTTATTGAGTACCTTAAAAGGGACAGAATGGGTGAGGTAATTAAAAAAGAGGGGACTTAAAACGATTATAACAATGGTGAATTCTACTTTTTATAGACTATATTTTTTTGGTAATATGAGTAACACAGAACCAAAATGTCATAAATTTTATATTTATAGAAAGTTTTACAGTATTTTTTAAATAAATTAACATTATTTATTAATATGTTCATTATTTATTAATATGTTCATTATTTATTAATATGTACAACTAATAATTGAATGACTGAAATAATTGACAAATTCCAAGTCCATAATGAAAATAATTTTCTTATTCTTAATTAACACTTCTGGTTATTTATTTAAATTGGAATTATCTAAATTTTATATGTCCGTGTTTCCGTCCATGACAAAATTTTAATGCAACTCTTTGGCTCTTATTTTAGATACAAACAACTATTTTTAATAGCCTCAACATTTTTGAGGCAATTGAAAACATGCTTTCCAGTGATTTAAAATTACTTTTTAATTATCATCAATCATTACATTGCGATTTTTCTGAAAAGATATCATAATAATTTTTGCAGTCTTGACAATAAACTTCTTTTCAAATTAACTTGTAGTTAATTAAGTTTTGTGATCAAAATTATTTTCAATTACCCTTTTTGAACAAATTTTTGATTTTGCTGAACAAAATTATTTTCAATTACCCTTTTTGAAATTACTGCACTTCACAATTTATTCTTTGAATAAAAGAGAGAGAGAAAGAATTAAAGTTATACTCTACAAAGAAACAATATTGCAAGAAATGTCAGAAAGTAAATAGATAAATTGTACAACGTTCTTTAGTTACAAAATTTTTGTATATTACAGAAAAATGTGTTTGTTTTTGTTTATTAGTAAATAGAATTTTCCAATACTGATATTTTTTAGAATGGATTAAGATTTGACTAGTTAGTTCGTTCTTCAAATTTTCTTTAAGCAAAATATTGGCGTAAAACCAAACGATTTTACACCAATATTTTATTTTTCAAGACATCTATTATTTTGATATTTAACTTCGCATGTGTATCAAAAAATCAAAAGAAGTTTAATTACATTAACTAAAACGATTTCACGGTGTATTTTAATAGTCAGTAGTGTATATATTTTATAATTAACTATATTATGAATTCAAAATCTAAATAGCTGTTCAAAAGAGAGAGTGATGTAAATTGTATTAAATTATGTTGTTTCAGAGTATTCACGAGGAAAAGAAGATAGTCATAAATGGGTCAAATATACAGCAGGAACAGCTATCTGATAAGGGTGATGCTAACAGAAACAATGGAAAGGTAGAAGACTCGGAATCTTTGAAATTATGTTCTTCTATACCAACAGGGTTTTCTCCATCAGTTACTGCTGCCTTGTATAAAGACTATTTTCCTGCTTTAAGGCCAACACGTTTGGTACCTCCTCCCCTATGGTCTTCACTGAGAGACTGGTAAGAAAAAAAATTTAATTTTCAATGACTATATCATACATTTTTATCAAAGTTTCATGAAAACTAAATCTTCAGAGCTTAAGAGGAGAGCTGTAGTTTCTATTCATTATAACTGAAAATGTTTTTAAAAGTGTATTTATTATTTTATAATTCATGCTTGCACACTATATTCATGTTTAAATTTCCACAAGATTTTCAATAATAATCAACCACCTACTAAATAATGATTAAAAGAATATAATATATCCCTTAAAGTGAAATAATTAAAAGAGAAACCTATTCTTTATGAAACATTGAAATTTATTAAAGCATACTAATTTTATTTTGAGATTTTTTGGAATTGGATAGGAAAAATTTTTTAGGTTCAAAATGTGAAACCATTTTTTTTCTTTTAGTCAAACAAGCGGGCGTCAGCATTGCATAGAAGCTTTGTTGTCTTCTACATCTCACACTGACATACCAAGGTTCCCATTCCCTCCTCTTTGCTTTCCTACTTCACCTCATTTGGCGACTCCTCACCCATTGGCGGGAAATAACTCTTCTCCGACTTTCTTCCCTATTAAAGGTTTGTACATATGCTTGAAGTGAATAATTTGTAAACGAATATAAAATTAATATCATATTGTAGCAATAAGTAATAGTTTACGTATATTAATATTAAATAAATTATAATTATTTTTTTAAACACAAAGAGCAAACTATTCTACCCATTTACAGTATGAATATGCAAATAATCAAAGGTAGGAAAAATGATTCTCAAGTATTACTAATGTATTTGCATCAATAATCAAATTTAAACTAGTATATCATGATTAATATTACGAGTAAAGATAACAATATTCTTAATTAAGTTAGATCGCGAACAAATACTTACCACCTTTAAGAATAGCTCATTGAGAAACGCTGACCATGGCCTACGTGGTAAAACAATGCTCTTGGCAGCATAAGATTCCAGGTTTTATTCCAGCTATTGTTGAATCCATCTACTGCTGTTACAAAGTGAGTCGAAGCCCGCCCAATGAAGATTGTCTTTAGAAATGTCCTTTACTTACAGAACTTCTATTATCTCCAGATCCGTTGCCTCGACAAGCTTGAAAAGTTGCTCCACAATGAGCAACTTTTCCAGCTTGTCTAGGTATGGAAAATTTGATAATCAGAAATTTGAATTTGGTAAATTTGAATAATCAGGGCGGATAATTAAAGAACCCTGCCGTTGAAACATAATATATCGTATGATATTCGACTGTGAGTATGGTGGAGTTCACCGATTAAAATCACTGACGAGAAACAGTACCACGTTCCTGCTTGACAAATACACGTTGTGATTTGTCTTTTCAGTGTATGATAAGGGAATATTATTCTAAAAAGAATCTGCATAAATTAATTTTATACCTCATCATATGTCGTCATAACAATATTATCCTTCATATGGACTGATTAATCTTTTTAAGTTTCATTTCACAAATTCAAAATTTTATGAACAAGGAAATAAACTTAATAAGAAATATAGTAAAGAAATCATAAACAGTCCGTCCTCATTTTGGTCTTCATTTCAATACAGTTTGTTTAATTTAATTCTTAGCTCAGGCGGAAATGTTCTTATATCTCAGACTCCACTTGAAACAGCAAGTTCTTACTGATTAGAATGAACTGAGAAAAGTGAATATAAAGATACATAAAAAATACAAAATTAATTATAAATTAGTTTCATTTTTATAACTAATTATTTTTTTAATTTTTTGAAGCACCTTTAGAAGATTCTGTGTTATATTACGGCAGATATTTAGCAACATTTTAAGTAGTTAGCATAGTAACTTATTAGGTGTACATACTATCTTAGAACATGCTCATACTTTAATTTCTGCGAATTTTTAATTTATTGAATTATATTTTATTTATATTTGAACTTATAGAGATTTTTTTTTCTTTTTATAGTTCCTCTCTGTGCTTGCAGTTTCGGTCGTCATTTGTCTCCCTGTCCAGGTGCTCCGAATCGGGGTACAGGACCACCCATCCAGTCCGTATCCGGCACGAGTGGGAATCCGGGAGATCTCTCGGACATGAGAAGAAAAATTCGAGAGCATTACCAACCCTCGTTATTACGCCCCATTCCTACTTCTTCCCCGTCAACCCTGTCCTCAGGGAGGTCAAGTCATATTCCCGCAACTAGGGCTGATGTCACGTGATACATATATACCTCATAATATTACCTATGTGCAATAATTCAAAATCAATGGTTTTGTGAAGGAGAAAAAAGTATTCTAGCCAAATAACTGGAGAAGAATCAAAAGAGTCAATTGCATTTTAATTAG
>JAPDSC010015566.1:0-16355 GCA_026290005.1 Latrodectus geometricus | reverse complement strand
ACGTTTTAATTTTTAAAATTATATTTCTCAAAATGAAATTCTAAAAGGAAATATTTAATATCTAATATTTAAATAACTGAACATTTTGAATGGTGAAATTTAAAAATAAATCCAAAAAAATATTCTTAGAAAAATCCAACATTCTTACAGTTAAGATTATTCAAAATGCTTCTACAGTCTTTTAGTTACTGAAATCAAATATAAATTAAGTTCACGATTTTTTACTAGATTCTACAAGATTTTTCCAATCGTAAATTTTATAATGAAAAATTGCCATGTATATGTACAACAAGTGTAATTTTTGAATCCGGCTATTTAACACCAAGGCAAAAAGCATAATGATATTATTTTTGAGCCGTATGTCAGAGGTACAAATCTCACCGAGTTAATGATTGAAAAAAATTCTGTTTAATATCATTTCCTAGTTATATTTTCTTATTTAATTATCTTAACCATGAAGTGATTAATTGTTTAGTTACATGTTGATATCATGACTACATCCCTTTTCATCATTTGTAAAAGTTTTAAAAATCATAAAATTTTTCTCTTATTATTTATGTTGGAAATTGAAATTTAAAAATGTTTAGCTTTTTTTTTACCGAAGCAAATTTTGTTTCATTGTTGTAAATTTTAAAAATCTAATTTTAAATTCTTCAGTGATAATGTTTCCCAATAAAAGATAAAATACTATAACCCTTTACCTGAATATATTTTGTGTAAAATTCATCAGTCAAAAATATAAATTTATAAATATAATAGTTCAACAACTCCTAAAATCATTAGAAAAACAACATAACGAATGTAAGATAAATATTAATTGTAATACATATATTTATTTTATTAAAAGATAATTTTCCTTATTTCACTATTTTATATCGTTTTTGTGAATTCCAGACATGACAATCATTCCCGAAATTTTAAACCATTCTAAAGGATTCTTTAAAATATAGATTCTATAGTTAGATAAACACTTTTAGCAATGATTTCCACATATTCAAGTAAAGAAATATATTGCTTATTTCTTATACAACCTATTACTTAAAAAATTGAAGAAAAGTAAATATTTTTTAAAAATAGAACACAAATAAGAAGTCTGAATAACATGTTTTATTTATTTATTTTTTGAAAAGCAATTATTAACTTATGCTCAAAAAACGTAGATACTAGCTGAAGTTCTTTAATGCAGAGTTTAAGGTTTCCTTTCCAGTTTAATATTTCCTTCCCAAGATAGAAATGTTAATAAAAAATAGTTGTTTATTTTAAAAGAAAGTGATAGGCATTTTAGAGTATTTATATTTTAAAAAGGTACACGAGTGTTTCGAAGTAAATTCAATTAAAAAAATGCATTAGACATTTTTCTACATTGCTATATTTTTAAAAAAATGTGGCAAAAATGTTGTATATAATATTATATATAATAAAAATAAAAATATTATGTATTACAAAATTGCCGATAACATAAAAATTATGCATGGTATTTAATGAAACTTATACACATTATACAACACGTAATAATTAGCTTAAAATAAATCACCAGACAATTAATTATTATATTATAAAGATTAGCATATGTATAAAGTGTACAAATGGGAAGTATAAATTTTGCATTGTAAAGTAACTTTAAAATTGGGTATGGTCCCCCAAAAAATATAGTATATGCAGCGATGTTTAATGCTCTCAGTTATACGGTCTATTGATTGTATAGGAAAATTAACCATTGATTATCCAAAGCAGTTGAAAACGTGGCAAGGGGCCTAGGAGGGGAATTGAGTGCAGCTACACTTTGTCCTAGAGTTACTTTGTCCAAAATTTACTCGATTGGGTTAAGGTCTGTTGATCCAGCTGTTCGCAGCATGTGCTAAATAATTTTTGCTCAAGATAAACATCCACGATTCAAGCCCTGTGTGGTCTTGCATTATTATCTTGTGGCATGAAAGCATCACTTCTTTCACAGGAATATGGGCATACATAATCATCCAGGATGTCTTTGCTATAAGTGTGAGTATTAATATTTCCTCGGGAAAGACTTGTGCCTCTACCCGAAGAGATACCACCCCAAAAGTAGACATTGCCTCATCCGTATGCATCTATTCCACGGGTGTTTGATATACTAAAACGAGTTCATTTTCTCTCCATATGATAATGTGTGTTGACGTGCCCACTGTAAACTTTCTTTTGTATGGCTTGATGTAAGAGGGTCGCAAATGGCTGGTTGCCTTACATAAAGACCACATTCTTGAAGCCTTCCACGCACAGTCAATTTCAATACCAATCTTTCTGAGATTCAATCCAAGAAGCATCTAAGTTTAGCGGGAATTATGGTTCTATACCTTCGAACGCATAATGACATACATTAGTCATCAGTACTGATAGTTTCGCATGGTCGTCTTTTATTGAACTTCCTGGATGCAAAAACTGTGATTAGAGACTGTTGCCAAAATCTATGAATGAAAGACGAACACCCATTCAGTGATCTAATCACTTCCTTTTGATATTGTCCTGTCTCTAGTCTCCCAATACCTCACCAAATGATGCCTAGGCATTTGTTACAATTTCGCTATACCAGATTTCTTATTTCAGACACGCAGCGACAATTGCTGCTTTGCTCTGAGACATCCATTTTTATACTTTTTAACATATTCAAATTTCATTGATATTGGCTTATTTTTTGGACCATTATCACAATTTTTGTGATTTTTCCTTAATTTTTAAACACCTGTGTGTTTGTATTTGCAATGAGCAGATATATAAATGACTCATTCAAATTCTCTTTAATCTTTCAACAATTGTTTATTAATCGTTATTTAAACAATTTGCTCTAATTTAGTAGTATTTTCATTACATTTGATGTTCCTTCGATTCCCTATGGTGGCCTGGTCTTAAACAAGCACTTCTTAAGTGTAATGTTCCCCCAAACCTCACCAAATGCATCTTTAGATTTTTGGAAGACAGAACTCTGCAAACAGTTGGAGACGCTGGAATAGTGAGTATTAATCACACAAGAGGATGCCCACAAGGCTCGATTGGTGGACCCACATTGTGGAACATCTACTTTAACGAAGTATTACAACTAAATTGGCCCGAACATACGGAAATAGTTGCTTTTGCTGATGGTACCTCATTAGTTGTAAGTGGGACAACCAAAAAGCAACTGCAAGAAAATTGCAACACCTCCCTCACAATGTTCTCCGCAATGTGCAAAAAATTAAAGCTAACGATTTCTGCAACAAAATAAAGAGCTATGATCTTAGGAAAAAAGAATATGTCACTTAAAAACAACCCAACAATACGAATTAACAATAAAAGTATCAAACAGACTAAACAAATTACCTATCTAGGCACAATCCTAGATAACAAATTATCCTTATTGTCACACCTAAGTTACATAAAATCAAAGATCATTCTAATTCCTCAAAGAATGCGTTCGATGATCAGCCAGAACTAAGGTCTGAAAACCAAAATCACAAAAAGCATCTACGTCACAGTAATCGAAAAAATAGCCTCTTACGGCTGTTCTTCCTGGGCCTTTCCCATGACGCAGCGGAAAGTGAAAACCCTCACAAGCATCCAACGTTATTTCCTACTTTTAATCACAAGGGGGTATAAAATGTCACCAATATCAGCACTTTGAGTTTTAGCTGGCCTATCTCCTCTACATCTTGTTAAATGATCGCAATAAAATCAAAAATAATAAACCATCATAAAATGTTGTATTAGGAAATAACATTATAGCTCATGGAGATTATGAAAACAGATGCACAAAGACACAGTTCACCCAGTAGTAAGAACTAAAAGATTATTAATAGGCAACATCCCCAAAATAGCTTCCTCAATTCAACAAGTGGCTCTAACTCACACAGACTACAACTATTACACGGATGGGTCAAAGCAGGACAACAGGGTCGACTCAGCATTTATCCTTGTTCAGGAGAACAATATCTTACACACGCAACAAATAAAAATGGCAAAGGAAAACTCTATATATCAAGCAGAGGCACTAGCCATACAAAAAGTGATCCTGCATGCCATAGAATTCAATATTTTCCCTGCAAGTATCTGGAGAGACAGCCTCTCTGTGCTACTCTCTCTCCTCAACTCCCAACACAAGAGACCAATCATAGTGGACATACAAAACATTTTATACTCGAAATCTTCAGCTTTTCAACTAGCATGAACTAAAGCTCACGAAGGAACCCAGGGTAATGAACTGGCAGACAAAAACGCAAAAGAAGCAGCTTCAAATCTAAATCTGTCAGTAACAGAACACCCCTCACCAAAATCCCATTTGATCAGGATACTCAAAGGAAAACCACAAACAGTGGAAACAATTCTGGAATGATCATAACACAGGGCGATTCACTTCCCAAAAGTATCTACTGATAGAAGCTGTGCAAATCCCTTCTTAACTTACATAATAACCAACCACGGTCCTTTTCCTTATTACTTTCATAGATTTGGTAAAGGTAGACCCCCACTTTGTGTCTGCGGACAGGTAGGAACATCTCTACATTACCTGGAACAGTGCCCAATGACCAAAGACTATCATATTAAGAGAAGTTCCACACAAACTGATGAAGCTTATATAAAATACTGCATCACTGAAATATTCAGAAGAAGCAAACTTACCAAACTACTGAACCATCTGAGCATTAAATGTCTAGAAATGTGCAAAGATCCCTTAGCTTCACGTCAGCAGACTCACATAACCACCATAAACTCAGATCTAGACTCAGAATAGTGAAATTTTACATAAATGAGTTTGGACTTTTACTCACTCTCTGTCTATATATACAACAAACCTCTCGAATTACCATATATGTATGTATATGTGCATGTATGTTTATATGTATGTATGTGTGTATACATGTATGTGTGTATGTATGTGTGTATATGTGCATGTTTATATGTATGTGTATACTTTTATATTTATGTGTGTGTATTTGTGTATATATATATTTTCTTCTTTTTAAAATTCAATTTTTATTAATCAAGAAATTTAACCTTCACTATCTTTTATTTTACTCCCTATTGAAAGTATCATTTCGTCAATGTATAATCAATATTGTATTTCAATAGTTATTTTTACTGTCATTGTACTGTGATGTAGATTTCTACTGCACAAATAGTCTTCAGGCTTTAAAAGGTTCACCATTATCATTTTAATTTTATTTCAAATAAAGTTATTCGTATTAGGGTCCCTCTACTGATGATGGTGAAGTTGAAACCTGTTAACCAATTGGTAAAAGTCAGGGCTTTTCCACATGGTTATGTATGTATATTTGATATTCTATTCTTACATTTGAGAATCTTGTGATCCACACATACACACACATGTTTTTTCTAAATACTTATCTCGCATTT
The DNA here is from genome assembly GCA_026290005.1 of Latrodectus geometricus. Taxonomy (NCBI): domain Eukaryota; kingdom Metazoa; phylum Arthropoda; class Arachnida; order Araneae; family Theridiidae; genus Latrodectus; species Latrodectus geometricus. The sequence continues at coordinate 10,994 of JAPDSC010015566.1, read as the reverse complement.
TGATAGGTGTAGTAGGTTCATTCTCTAATATTTATATTTGAAATTCTTTAATTTCATTATCATTCCTTACAATATAATATAACTTACAATGCATTACATACAAAATATATTTTTCTTCATGACAATAATGTTTTATAATACAAAAAATAAATTCTTTATACATATATAATCACATTGTAATGCAAGGTGGGTGAGTTTTGATGATGTACTTTGTGTTGAACACAACAGTGCATTTAAATATTGAAGTATGCAAGTAAATATCAAATATGCAAGTAAAAATCAAATATGCAAGTAAATATTCAAAATTATAAAAAAATTAATTCAGAGGATTTCTAAGGCAACTGTAGTAACTAGTAGGTTATTACATTTTCCTCCTAGAATTCTCTGAAGCGTAATTTTTACAATAAATATGTTTAAATAGTGATTTGATAAAATTCCTTATATTCCTGTCAGATTCGCTTCCAGAAGCGTCCATGATTTTTGTATCTGAAGTATTACTCTCAACCTTCAACTGAGGAGAAGCATCAAATGTCCTTTTCAGAACTCATGTAAATTCCATTAGCTTAAATGGTTCCTAATGGTATGCATGCTATATAACTTGGTAGCGTTTCCTCTGAAACTCTCATCCATCTATCCCCTACTTACAAGTACAAACAAGATTCCTCAGACCATAACACATGTTTTCAGTTCTTGATTGCTTAGTAATGTACTCGTAGGGTGTAAATGAGGTTTAATATATGTTTTATGATCTGCAATACTACAAGTTTTATTATTTTTTCCTAAATCACATATCAATTATCGTCCGACAAGTGAGTAGCTAAATGATACTTATTAATACTTCTGCATTGAAATAGCAATGCTAGATAAGTACAACTACTAACTAAAAATTGTATACATATATATTGTTTCTTTTAAATCAGTTTCATTTAAAGTTGCTAATTGGCTATTGCCATTCTATTATTTCAAATTATTTTTAACCACGCCGCTGTCTGATTATTCAGAGTTTCACTTTCCTAAAAGGTCATTATTTTATCTCAATGATATTTTTTTAGTATTTTATTTACAAATTTATGTTTTTTTTATATACCTATATTTTTATCCTAATTTAATTTCATTTTTTAATTTGAGACCTATAATTATTGGAAATATTTCTAATAAAGAAAAATATATGTACATTTGAGTTTTGTAATTCCTAAGAAATTCGTTTTTTAAACAAGAAATAAAATGTGTGTATTAAAAATGAAATATATAAAAAGATTCTATTGCATATAAGATATGTTTTTATATTTGATCTAAATCTTATAATTTTATATCTGCATGACAAAACAGTTACAGTAAAAAATTCGGTTTTTTGGACAAATTTACATTGCATTTGTATTTTCCTCTTTTCAAAATATTAAAATATCTGCAATAAAAAATCTTTTTTGACATTGTTTACCAATGCATTTACTCATGTTTGTTATCACTTCAAAAGGATTAACGAGCAAAAAAAAATGTCAGTAGTGTCACATTCATGGTAATTATTTCTCAATAATTGATTTAAAGGTATTGTAATGAAGACAACTGCATTACATTTGAGAATTTAATACGTGTGGCAAATGTGTTTGCTTATAAAGTCTCTTACAAATGCTATGGGAGAATTTTCAAGCATTATATATTAATTAAGTAATTAAAAATTTATTTGATATTAAAAAAATATTTATTTAAATAAATTAGCAAATAAAGCAAAGTTTCGATGTATAAAAAATAATTTTAAAAAATTTTGAGATGAAATATTAAGTGAAAACATGAATTTTGCTGATTTGGCATTTATATTTCTATCATTGCTATTTAAATTTCTTTCAAATTCTTATTAAGAAAGAAAACTGCAGAGGGACTATTTTTCTTTCTAAATCTGTTCTGTTATGCTTAGATTCAATAACCAATTGAAGGAGATACGTGACTTTTAAAGGAAAATGAGGATGAAATATACGTCTGAGAGAACAAGAAATTTTTCTTTTGATAATGCAGACATGTATGACATGTATTCTAAATAAACTATATAAAAAGCAAGACTAAATATTTTATAATGCTTTTATTAAATTACTTCTTCACTTCGAGAAATATTGGATTTTCATTTTGGAATCCACTATAAATATGGAAATAAAATATATGATGGAATATGTAATTGGTGTTACATAGAAAATATGAAATGAAAAAATAATATATTTGAAAATCTAATTTATATTCATTACCATCACTGATGATAAAAATGTTTCTGTGAAAAATGAGAGAAATATATAGATCTCTCTCTCTCTCTCTCTCTGTGTATATACATATGAATAAATGGCCTTAAAATGTTTGTAAGAATGCGAAACATTTTTAAATATAAAGGTTATTGCATACAATATTATGGTTTAATTTTCATAACAAATGCATTTTTAAATACGTCAAATCATTTACAAATTTAATGAAATATTAAATTTTTATAAGTATTCATTATTTATATTACGTGACAGTAAAAATAAGAATCTTTGAGCACAAAAGCGGAATGTAATAAATATCGGTAGAAAGTGAGGCAGATAGCAATTTAGTGGTGTTTATTATCACACGATATGTTTTCTAACAGAACTCTACTGTATGCTCAATGGCAGGTTGAGTTATCCATAGCTCCAAAATATTTAGCTACAGGTTTACGTACAAACTTAAGAACTATGTGGATCGCCTCTTGAAAGTTCAGTCATTTATTACTGATTATCTTCAGAATAAGACGGTTCTAAATGATCAATCATGTGTAAAGTATTTTCAATTGTAAAAGGATCAGTGTAGACTAATGGCAACGTTAGCTTTCGAATATCTTGCAGAGCATATTTGTTGATGGTTGTGTATTCTGGCATTATTTTTCATATAAACACTAATTAAAAACCCTTGAAAGAATGGCAACATTGTGAGTTAAATTACATAATATATGTGTGCATATTTGAAACGTCATATTACCTACAATGCAGACTGATGATAATGTGTAATAATATGGATTAACGCAGCATGTCATGATGCAGAATCATCTTGTGGTTCAGAACTCTATAGATGTGTCCAGAAATGTTTCTAGAAAAATGGTCTTTATTATATTGAATTTATTGCTTAGATTTAAGGAATTATGTACTAGATCTGTAAGATATACTTAAAGAATTAAAATACATAATGATTTAAAATAATAAAGATTGTGAATTTTAATCTATTACAGATTTTGATTTAAAAAAATTATTTAAAAATTATTAGGCGATTATTGCCTATATTTTAGCGTATTCTGTATATAATAATTATATTTAATATGTAAACTGTGTATATCGTATTCTATATATTATGTGTGTGTGCGTGTGTGTTATACTGAACTGATGTATATATTATTATCTTTATCTATTTAAACATTATTTAGATTGAAACAGCAAACCTTGTTGAAAAGTGAACTTTAAAACACTCAGTTTTTTGCTTGCCTTGACTGATGCAGCAAAAAATTGTGACAATATCAATTTTATAAAAATTTTAAATATTATTCAATGTATATGTAATAACAATATATTAATTAATTTTTTTTAAAAAAATATATGAATGGCTGTCAACATGACTGACAATTTAAAAAATTACTTAATATTTAATAACTTTAGATTTTATCTAATAAATAACATCGTTATCTATGATCTTTTAGAAAAAAAATTAAGTTTAAATTGCTAAATGCTTATTGGTTGAATTATCTTTTTATCATCCAATATTAAAAATTTTCAATATTCTACAATTATTTTCAAATGATTTTTTTTATTAATGTAAGTACATGGATAGTACATTGCTGTAGGAAATATCATAGACAAGAAATAACATGTTTTAATATTTCCAAAAACCATATAACATTTAGACAGAAAATATGAAACTTTTTTCAAACTAATCACATTTTATGATATTTCACAGAAATTAACAGTAACTACTTGTATTTAACTACTTCTTCTCAAAATTTTCATATTAAAACATAAGTTACTTTAAGCCAAGTTTGTGTAAAATAAATATCTATTTCTCTTACTTTGTCTATATAGCTTGTGAAATTCCATAGATTATTTTATATTTTAATAATCAAGCATTTTTATTTTATTTATTAATAAATTCTGTCATATATACGCAGTATGTAAAACTTTTAAACTACCATAGTCTTGATTATTTTAAAATATTTACTTATGCTTGTATTCAGTAATAGAATATAAATCGACTTCTAATTCATTGAAAGATTTTATGTTTTGCAGATAAATGTAGTAACTTTTGAACTATATTCATCCATTTTAATCACTTTCATTTAAAAGATTTTGAAACATCGAATCTGAAAGTTTATTGAATATTCTCCGCAAATTCAACTTCCCAGAGTACTGAAAATACTAGTAATTCAATAATGGATAGAATAAGGTTGTGTTCTGTGATAAAATCCACCATAAATGATTCGAAAGCACAAGTATCATTGATTTACCCCAAACTTGAGATTAGTTATTGGTTGATTGATTTCGCAAACCTGTATACATTAATCTTAGTCTCATATTCGGTACTTGTATTCCATTTCGTAAAGCAGTTGAATCATCAATTCAAATCAATTTATTGTGTATCATGTATATATAATGAAAAGTATAAAATGTAGAAATAAAAAATGTTAAATATATTCTTAACTCTTCTCCACATTTTAAATTTTAGCAAATAAAGTGCTAAATTTAATAGATTTTAGAGAGTGTATTGTAAGGTATATTTTCTATTCAATGTAGGTTTGAATACATTAAAAACAAATTATATTATGCATTTTCATTTGTATTATTTTATAAACTTCCACATTGTGCAATTATATCAGATAACATTTTAAACGATACATTTTTATAGACAATTAGCTTCAAAATTGAGTTTCCTAATCTATTTAAATTTCTTTGTACATAACGTGAATCACGTTATGTAGGAATTACTGAAAATTTAAATATTTAAATCTCAATTAAATATAAATTTATACAATTTTTCAAACAGAAACTCACATACGCATATTTTTATTACTTTTAAAAATAAAAGTTAAAACGTTTACAAATAAGGTGTACTTTGGCATAATTAAAATGTGAATTATTTGTAACATAAAAAATATTATTTTTATATTACTTTTACTATAACTGTATATTTTTATTACTTTAATAATGTATGGGAAATATATGTTTTTCTGAAAAATCTTCCAATAAAATGATTGAATTGCTTTCAGTCATTATGTAATGCATTATTTACTAAAATTGTACTTCAAAATGTTTTATAAAGTAAGTAATTCAGTGATTTTTATAATTTTATAAAATTCAAATACATTTTACTATGAGACGCTCTATACTACATATTCTTTCTTATCTCTATTTATTTAACTTTAAAATAAAAAAAAGTATAAGGTTTGTCTTATGTTATTAGTCTTCTAGAAAATTACATCAAGAAAATAGAAAATTGGTGTTATTACTAAATTGGATAAACAAAAGTCTTTGAAATGTGAGATTAGTTTAATAATATTGTTTATATAACATTCTTATAGTTTTTTGGCAATTTTCGAAATCCGACATTCGGTAGAATGCCTAAAATTAGCCGGCAATGTATGAAACGATTTGTATTTCACACATTTCCTTCGCATTCTATGGAATGCCAATAGTGAAACCGTCAAAGTATAAAATACATTTCCGATTCGCTTGGAATACCTCTAGGCAAGGCAGGTGATTAAAGTGACTTTTATCGCGGGCGTAATGCTCAGAATTTCTAAATTGCGATTGGCGGTTATACGGAATGTCAAAATACCAATTTAATTTAATTTGTTCAACAAAAATTTGTTTTCTATGGTGCTCAATGAAAAGCGAGAAGCAAGCTTCTGTATTAGAGGAATGGTCATGGTCTATAAAAATGAAACAGTGATTCGACGAGGAACTGTGCAAAATTAGAGCTAACTCTGCAAAAAAAAATTTTGTAGTAAGTAAAAATACGTGCAAAAATTTAATAAATGATGTACAAAAATCCAAAATTTCTACTAAGAATAAACCCAGGAACTATTCTAAACCTGAACCTCTACGATGTGACTATTGTGGGAAACAAATGTAAACTGAATTAATCAGTTAAAGATGACGTTACTAATATACAATATTACGTCATGGATTCCATGTTTATTACACATAAATCTATGTTTATTATTGTATTACATGCACTTCGGAAAGCTCATTTGTTTATTGGACATGAAAGACGGAGAGAATGTTGAAAGAATTTACAACCAAATAAAAACATTACGTGTCATGACATTGAACTGTACACCTACCTTTGTAAACCTTTGCAGAAAAAAAGAAATGTATTAAAAAGGGCATTATTGTGAAACTTTTGGCTTTTTTTGAATCTATTTCCCATTGTGTGTGTATTTTATTGGTTTTAAGTCTCAACCAGATATGGAATACAAATTTATTAGGGTGTAAAAAGATCAGCTCACAAAATTTGTGATTCTAAAATCTATAACATCAAAAACATTTGAAGAATTAACTTACAACCAAGCTGACATATTCTCATCTATATTACAGTCTAATAATAGTAAGGAATTTGCCAATAATGTGGTGACTAGCTTGAAGGAATTTCGACCAGTACTGAATATTGTCAATGGGAAGCTTCGTCATTAACAAACCAGTTTAGTGTCCAAGGAGTTAATCAAGATATCGAAAATATGTTTTGTACTTGGATGCAAGAAAATATATCTTATCGCTGGAGTGAAAGACAGCTTTTCGTAAAATTTATAAAAAAAATAGGGTTTATAATTCTGGGATCAAAAGAACACTATACAATGTTCTATTTGACTGCAAACCTAAAGTAAGATTTACAACATGTTTTCTACCCGAAGATTTTTTAAAAAATATAAATACAGAAATGCAGCGAGGAAAAGTAAATAGAAAGCGTCCAAACAAAAGAAAAAGACGAAAGTAATCAGATTATGCAAAGAATGTAGCCAGTTTAAAAAAACTCACATAAAATTATTGTAGGTAAAGGACTAAACTAGCATGATAAAGGCATGCTTACTGAAGATGCACTTGTGTGAAACGAGTGATGAATTTGCATGCCAAATGTGTCGTGAAAAATTTCATATCTTCTGCGGCTAAGTGCAAGTAGGTGAAGAAATGGATATTTGATTAAGTATTTGTTTTAAAACTAAAAATCTACTGAAAATAAAATAAACGCTAAATAAATTTCAAAATACAAGATAAAGAATGAAAATGAATTTGAAAGAAAAAAAAACATCCCCGTTGCTTTTTTGGGAGCTACTGTGTACTTTTTTCCTGACATCGACAAGAGGCGAGGTGATTTGGGCAATATATTGACATCTTTAATGAGTGTGTCAATTTTTTTAACAAGACATTTTGCATGTAAATGTATTTCTCGTCCTACTCATCCTGTGTATAGATTTGGAACTTCGAAAGAAATTTAAAAACAAGTATATGTGAGATCATAACTCATTTTATGGCCTAAGATCTTGCTGAAAATTGAAGGTATTCCTGGCAACAAAATTATTCTCCTCAGTTGTAATTTCTCAGTCTATTGGCTGCGCCCAAGGATGAGTCAAATGTATATGTAAAACCAAGTGAAAAGTTTAAAATCTCTTTGCGTGTATAATGTAATGAAATTTAATTCAAAATGTCATTCCAGCCTGCCCCACTGCAACCAGTAAGTTAATTTCTTATATTTTAAATGAAAAGAGCTTGCTTTATTTAATAAGACAGGTATAAATTTAGAACAACTTTAGTTTTTCTTTACGCTTTTTGAATAAATTTTTACTAACACTCTCATTATTTTTCAGAATATCATTTGTATTTTTGAGAAATGCACATCATTTGCTTAGCAACATCATTAAAACGTTTTTCTCATGGTATGCTTAAATAGAATCTGTTATTCTATAAATTGCCTAAAAATACTATATATAATGCCTGTAATGTACTACTTCTCATATTTTATAGTTTGTCTAAAACGTCCGACATTATATACAATACATTGTATGGAATGTCTAAATTTCATAATTTGCCTGTAACGTAGCTACAATTAATTTTAATCTATTATTTAATTGAGAATAGAGGCAATTACTCTGAATTTAGCATTCAGTTAATAAAGAAAATTAAAAATAAATTATTAGATTTCAACGGAAGTATATGATTTTGTGTGGAAAACTTTTAATCACTAAATGAAAAAAAAATGAATAAATTAAATGAGATGACACTTTGTAAAGAAACAGGAAATGCTTATGAAATATTTAAGCATTTTAAGCTGCATGTAAAAAATATACTCAAATTTACTTTAAATAAATTTTGACAAATTAATTTGTATAAAATAAGAACTGGGAACTGAATGTACTGTTTTATTATATGCGTTTTCATCTGGTATGAAACGACAACCAATATAATTTCAAAAAGAAAAATCAATATTGTATATGAAAATTTTTTATCCACATTGTAACTTATGAATTGTTGCTAGTTGTTGAGATGATCTTATGAGGAAGTTTAAATTGACTTAAAAGTTTAGCATAAGTTAATAAATCTAACAATCAAAAAGTGTGAAGTTGAATATTTTAACAGTTAAATATTCGTATGCTTCAATTTCAGGATCATTATATGCTTTTAATTTTTATGTGTGATTATTAATTAGATTACTAATAGGATTAAAATGATTTTAATGTGATCTACTGATAAAAAAAAGCAATTCGTTAACATTTTATTTAAATTACCCTTAAGAATGTTCTTTGTCAGTGTGTTGTCATTTAAAAAACATCAATTCAAATTCTCGTCACATTATTCTACACAATTCTTTGTTGATAATTTCTGAAATATAGTCAACAAAAATGTTTATCAATACATAATTTTTCAAATATTTTGTTCCTCTAGATTTTACCAAATCGGAAGCTATTTTAGTTTGAATTATAAACAGAGTATTTACTTTAATCATGGCATGTATGATACCCTTGGGCATGGATAAAAAAATGGGCATGTTATAAATATAGTATGAATGCAAGTAATTGCAATCAGAAAGGACAATTGAATCCAATAAATGGAAAGTTGTTCATGAAAATAAAACTTTTTTTGAGAAACCCTAATGCTGCGTAAACACTAAAATATTTTAAATACCTAGGCATTTATCAGATTTCATCAAACTGAATAAAGTACATCCAAATTAAACAAATGTATATTAAGTTTTTATTTTATAAGTAAAATTTCAATATCAAAATATTTTTTCTCACCTACTGGGAGTTTCCATATGTATTTTTTACAATTTAGATATTAATCGCCACCGAACCTGTCTAGTGGTTAGCGTACCTGACTGCAAATGGGTGGGACCTGGGTTCGAATCCTGGCTTGGGCATGGATGTACTTTCTATCTTTCTTGTCTTTGTCCTTTCTGTGTGTGAATGGTTGCTACCCTATAAACGGGTACCTATGGCATGTGTGTACTGAAGAAGTTGGACTCCACACCAAATATGGTTCAGTTGGAAAAGTGGAGCAGCGCACCTCATATTGGCAGCCAGGCTCGCACACGACAACAATAACAACAACAGATATTAATCGATATGACTAAGAAATTTAAAAATGAAATTTAATATTTTTAAATCTCAAATGAAAGTAATTGCAGCAAACATGAGAGGAAGATATACTTATAAAAATTACACACATTAATTAAAGTTTTTAAGTGTCTTAATAATGTAATTAGTTTTTTCATATTAATATTTATATTAATATCAATGGTTAAAAAATTTATATTATATGTTTCGTAATAATGAAGATTCAATAGACAATTTATAAAATGTGTTTGTTTGTTGTTTTATTGTTATCCTGAAATAATAATTCTCATTAACAGAGAAACACTTATGAAATCTTACTTTATAGTTGAAATCTAATATATAATTTGAGTTAAAAAATAACTATATTCCAAAAAAACAATTTTTACTAAATTTGTCTATTTTACTCACCTTATTACACTATCATAAAAATTTAAATTATTCTATTGTTAGAAGATTTAAGAAATAATAACAAACATTTGGTTTTAGAGACATTAATGCATTTTATTTTGCATAATTATTTCGCAAGATTAGCATGTAGATTGTATTTTCCATATAATGATAAAAAATTTAACACTGTTTTAAAATTATATTTTATTGAAAACATTATGTAATAATAGATTAATTGGTGAAAATAATTATAAAGTATTCTATAAAGTAATTTTAAAACAATAAATTTTTCAAAATTGTCATTCGTAGTTTAAATGTATGCTTCATTAATACAAATATTTTTCGCAAATATGGTAAGAAAATGTCGCTTCACATGCAGCTATTATCATTAACGGAAATTGCAAGTACTATTATATTTCTTGCTTAAAGCAGAAATTTATCTACCTTATCATTTGCCTCAAGAATAAGTTATAATTAAATAAGGCTTTTATATTCTGTATGATAATTAATCAATTCTTGCGAGAAGATTTGAAAATTATGATGACAATCTCGTAATAATTACCATTTGTGATTTCTTATTATTTTGTTGCAGAAAGCGTTTCACTGTATTATCATGCAGAATAACATTTTTATTCAGATCATTTTCCTCTTAATTAGTTTCATAATGATTTTAATGAATAAATGCTTGATTGTGATTCCACTAAAGAACGCCGAAGGGCAATTGTGTTTACTTTTATACATAACACAAGTTTCTGAACAATGTTTGTTTTAAGCAGGGAACTTCAGAAATATACGCACAATTTGATGAATTGTTTACTGTGTAAAGACAATAAAAAGGAGTCTTCTTATTCTATTCATTTTCTAATGAATCTTTTGAAATTAGAAACCCTTGATTATGAAAAGTCATGAATTATTCCATTTTTTCTGTTTTTCTCATATAACAATTTTCTCTGTTAAATTTTTATCTTTTACTAGTTTTACTACTGCGATATCTTTTCTGACAATTTTCAAGATGTTTATT
>JAPDSC010015562.1:0-12541 GCA_026290005.1 Latrodectus geometricus | reverse complement strand
AGAAATTTTTGCCCGACTTAACTCGGGATAGCCGGTTAAGGGGTTAAGTTGCTTATGCGAACGTGAAAGTGTTTATCTCCTTCTAATTTTGACTGTGATAAAATTCAACAACTTACGTATATCGGCCGCGGTCGAAACTTTCATATTTTGTTTGTCATATTCCAACGTTTTAAATATAACAGTAATAAGAATTTAACTTTATAATTTAAATTCAACTCCTAAAGATATCAAACTTCTCACATAACTTTCGATTTCATCATGCATTCTTTTTAACCTAAAAATATCATTCCATTTAAAGACGGATGAAAAATTTAACAATTTATTCATATGATTCATTATTATGAAGCGACCAAATATTTTTTTCAAATTCTTCACAGCTGAATCATAATTATCATATGATGTTTCGAAACCTTCAAGGGCATTCAATACTGTGGTACACGTAAGTACGACTTTAAATAGTTAAAAATATTAGTTTTTGTTAGCCAGCTATTATCACGAATGAAAACTTACTGATTGTAACAAACTGACAAATCACTCAATTGTGACTGAAATTTGGAGACTTGAGGATCAATTCTATATTATTTTAAATGTTGATGTTATCTTTTAAATGTAAGAAACTTTTAAATGTTAAAATTATTACATGTATAACAGTGTATAGTAGACGAAATTTTGGTCACATTAAATAAGAAGTAACTGTGTATGTTGTATGCGGTGTAATATATTCTAGTTTTATTCTATCTTATTCTAGTCCTATATTTAGTTATATAGATATATTCTAACTACCAAAAAGAAGGAAATGCTTTTTTATTAATCATATTAAGGCAGTTTTTAGCAAATATTAAAACGCCGCATTTCTAATGTGCCATATATTTTTTTATACGTTACATAAATAGTTGCTTTATCTGTTCTTACTCTTAGAAAAAACTCTGCTTTCTAGTCTTATACAAACAAATCCTATACTTTTTTGGGAATCATATTTGATTGAAATTGCAAATATAAATCAATATATTTAAATTTTTAAGTATCACGTATAATTAACTATACGCTTCATAATCTGAAAGTTTTTCTTATCAAAGAAGAAAATTTTTATTGTAAGGGATAAAAATTATTTTTATTATAAGACATTAATCATTTGACAGCCGCATCTTTAATCTTGATAATTGATTCCAACTAAAAAATTATTAAGAGACTGTATTAAGTACTCTAATGAAATGAAATCAATTTTTTAACTTATTTCGAAGAAAGATTTATCTTTGGGTTTATGTTTCTAACAGTAATTTTTAAGGTTACTTTTAAATTAAATTTAATTTTATAAAAATAAATATTAAACTATGATTTTAACCGACTCAGCGTCTCAGAAAATTTCAAGAATCTGCGAAAAATGTTTCCTCTTTAAAACCAGATACACTACTTTTTCGTTCCACAGCCACTTCCTAAACTATACAAAAATCGTCGACTGTTTCCCGTTCTCATTGGGAATATTTCCTACCCCCCTGTAAACTGTCACATCACTCAATTTAGAGAGAGGGGATGTCACTTACCACTAACTACCCTATCTAGGGTTGTATGTATTTGCCAGAAGGCATTGTACATCCCAATAGAAGTGGTTAAGACGAAAACGTATATTTTATTTTTGTATAAAACTTAAAAAGCAAAAATTATTTGTAAATAACTGTTTTTTGTGTAATTGAAAATGAAGATATTCCTCAGTGTTTTTAGGTTGACTTGGTAAATAATATGAAGTTCAAAGAAAAACGGTATCCACAAATTATGATGTTTTAGATTTCTTACGCAATTTAAATAAGAAAGTTGCTTGTTACATTTTCTTGTATATTTATTATTTTCGGTATAATGGAAATTTCTCTTTTTCAATGAGCCACAGAAGCTTTTCAAATTTTTATTACAGTAAGATAAAATAATGTTAGTAAAAATACATTTTCTCACATTATATTTTTCTTAACACAAACTAATTTTTATTAGAAACTTTATAATTATTTAATGCAAGTAAATAAATATTTTTCAAACTCTTTCAATATTATAGTACTTTCAGCACACATAGCAATGCTGATTTAGACTATACGTTTATATAATTCAACAGTCTAAACGAATTAGAAATATATTAAAATTATTAATTTATTTAATTTTTTTTAGCAAAAGTAAAAATATATATTACTTATGCTCTTTTTTCATAGATAAATTTTTTTTTATTTATTTTTTTTTTTATTCAAAAGCGTTAAAGCCCAAATTTATTTGCTAAATTAATTTTTTCTAATCGTAACTGAACAACCTCAGATAAAATATCACTTGCTACAATACATGAAAATTAACTTCATTTGTCAGTCTGAATTGAAATATATATCAGTGCATGTAATAATAAGAAGCTTAAAGTGTTACGTTTAATTTATTCCAATATAAATGGAATATTTGGTTCACAAGTGCATTATTCGAGTTATTTTTTAAATATTAATCTAGCGTTTATGAACTGTACTTTATGTATAACTATAAATAAAAACAAAAGAATCCGTTATGTATAATTTTAAATAAAAACAAAAGAATCCTTTATGTATAATTATAAATAAAAACAAAACAATCTTTACAACTTAATTTGGCAAAATTACTGTAGGAAAAAAACTAATAAATTTATAACGAGTTTCTATTGACTTATATTTAATTTTACATAATATAATGTATAATAAAGTGCTAAGAGGTTATTATTACTCCATTATAAAAATATTTTTATGAAAAGTTCTTGCATTAGTAATATTTTATTGTATTACAAATGCAAAACCTTTATATAATTATCATATATCTCTACTATATAAAGTTGCCTAGTTAAAAAGACTTTATTAATAATCTTAATAATTGAGAATTGTTAATATTCTTTTCAAATTTTTCATTTTTTTTAATTGATTAGAGACTTACTTTATTGTCATTCATAAAAAAATATTCCAGTTTTATTTTTATAAAAAGAAATTGTCTTTTCTTTAAATAGGAAACTATATACAATTTAATTTTAAAATCTTTTTTTATGATTTGTTTTTAGGATTTGATTCATTAGATTTTAAATTTGAATTTTTAAATTTAAAAAACTAACTGGAAATAAAATTTTGTTATACTTATGATTTTTATTGATCTAAATTTCCGAAAATACTTTTGAATGTAATGTAATCTGTTATGTAAGTTCTTAGTTATTAAAAAAGTAGAACATAATCATTAATTTGTAGCAATGAATCATGGCGAGAAAGCAATTTCTCATCTGTTTAGAATAATCAGAAAGTTTCATTTACATTTAAGTAAACATTCTCCCCTTTCATTCTTTCCCTGACTAACAGGAAACATGCTTAAATTGTAAAGGAAGTCACACATGAATAGTTTTCTCCCTGGAAACAAACTCCTCTCACGTATATAAGAATCCGTTTGAAATAGTTTGTCGAATACTTATAAAAATTTTAGAAAAAATAATTTTAGCCTTCACTATTCAACTGTCTTGATTATTAAGTTCGCAAAAGTTTAAGGAAATTTATTCACAGTAAGGATTAAATGAATACATATAATTAAAAATAAAAACAAAAGAATATTATTTAATTTGGCAAAAGCACCAGATTTATATGAAAAAAATTGATAATATTCTATTTTTTTCTATTGACTTTTCAATTCACGTAAAATAATACATAACAATATACCATGAATTCTTCTTTCATTATAAGAAAGTATTTTTATACAAAATGGTGCCGCACTCGCAACATAATATTATGCGCTCGCGTGAATGAAAAACATTTATAAATTATATCTTTTTTATATGGTCTCTTAATTAAAAAGATTTTGTAGATAATATAGTATCTTAATTTAAAATTAAAATTTTGATTGAGAGATATAAATTTTCTTAGTGTATTTATTCTTTCTTTTAATGATTAGAGACTTATTTTACTGTCATTCCTAACTAAAACGTATCTCAATTATATTTTAAATGAATTTATTTATATTTTTCATTAATATGACTTTAATGACCCAATAACTCGTATGTGGAATATATCATTTTATGTTTAAAAGATAAATTATGAAAATTAGTTTTTAATTCAAATAAGAAGAGTAAAGTAAATATATAACCACATTTTACAACAAGAAATTCTCTGGTTAAGATTATTATATTTAAAAATTTCTTTTATACCTAATATGGATCGCGTTAAAAGATAATCATTTGTAAAACTATCGTATTGATAATTTGCTTATTTTAAAAATAAATTTTGTAATAAAATAATTATTTTCTGTAGGTTCAAAATTTAATTGCTTAGATTGTAGCATTAATATGATTTCGATACACAAATACTTTATTTCAATAGGATCATTCCATTTTACACACATTCTAAAATAAAAGAGCTAAAAATATTTTCTGCTTTAAAAAGTTTAGCTCATCTTTAAATATAAGTTAAAATTCCATTATTTTGCTTCAGAACAGTTTACTGTTTAAAACTTTGATTATTTATATTCCTCATAAATCTATTTTGTTTTAAATCTGCAATAAATTTCTAGTAAGGAATATTATTTTATTAAATATTATCGTTACGTCATCTAGAAAAATTATTACATGTATGCAAATAAAAAAATATATAGAATAAAATGATTTTCACAGCAGAACAAAGCTAATATCAGAAATATTGTAGTTTATTTTTTAATCGAGAAAATTTCTAATATCGTAAAATTTTTAAGAAATAGTATCTTTTTAATATTTATTTATTAAAATAATGACTTTATATGGCAGGGGTGGCCAAACTTTTGGGATCCGGGGTCTACTCCACATTTAAAAAATCGAAGGCGGTCTACCAATGGCAGAGCTAAATTAACGTACATATTTAATTTCGGTAACAAGAAAAAATAGTAAATTATGTAATTTAAAAAATAAAAAAAAACTTACTATCAATATTTACAAAACAAAAATTTACTGATGAAAATAATCAAAGTATTCATACATCAAAAAGTGACCATCCTATTCACTTCGTTTAGTTGAAATGTGGCACTGTATATCTGCGACAAGTTTATCATATTGTGGCTGGTACGAGCTTATTGCAATCCATAAACATGAAATTAAATGTTCATCTGTTAAATGCACCAAAGTTTGTTTTTTATTCATGGTTGAAAAAGCAGATTCTCAAAGATATCTTGATCCAAAGTATGATTTGAAATACAAAATCAATTTGTAAATATTTGGAAATATTTCCTCAGAAATTAATTTCCAAAAATCAGTATCACTAAATATGCTCTCGATTTAAGAAATATATTGCATCTTAATTTAATAATTTCTTCCTCGACCTTGACTCATGTGATACCTATTAAATGTCCTATTTTTTCAGATACGCTGTCCATCAATGTTGACATTTTCATAGTGACATCATTGTGACAATGTCCATCAATTTTGACATTTCCATTAAATGGAAATATTATAAAATTTATTTATTTCAAGCTAATTAGGTCGGCGAATCTTCTTTCAAATTCTTCAAACAAAATAAGTATTAAGTGAAATCTTCGAAGTCTCGGTTTGGATTATGGATGCACTCTTCCTCCATGTTTTTAAAGTTTCTCAATTCATGTTTTCTTAATTGAGATACATACCTTTCCATAGTTTCTTTGAATGTTTTAATAGCGCTCATCATGTCCTTTTTATGTTTTATATCCTAAACCTTTAATCATAAATCTTTAAATCGTAAATCTTTGCAAAGTTTATTTTGGGTTTTAAAGCGTAGGCTGTAGTAAATTTTTATTTTAAATAATTCATTGATTCTATGTCATAAATTAATAATAAGTCATAAATTAAATTGTTAATATCCGAAGTCATTATCGGGATGGTCGTGTGGACTACTTAAAATGTCTTCGTGGTCTACCAGTCGACCGCGGTCGACGTCTTGGACACCCTTGTTATATGGTGTAACAGTAAATAGTGTTGATTTTTTTTTCAATATAATGTTTCATTAAAAAGAAATAACACATGTATAATATTCTTGGCTACACACTTATGAGACAATCATGTTATACTATTGCCTTAAGATGATACTTCTGTTTTACTATCAACATTTGAAGTGCATGTAAAAAGAAATTAAAGTAATAACGAAATAAAAATCAATATGCCGAGAGTAAACTTATTAGTAAATTTTTTCTTAATGCACAAAAAAAACGCAAATTAAATGAGTTTTAGTCATTAAGGTAAATGTTATTTATTATGGACGTCACAACGATTTTACTATAACAGCCATGAGCTCTTTCACTGGAAATTAAATAATTTCCATTTACGAATTTTATTTGTTTATTTTAGTCATAACTTGTCGATAAAAAAATGTCATCAAAAACAATAAAAACCGAATTAAATTAACTAAAATGTAAGAAATAATTAACATAAGCAGGAAAATTATTAAAATTTAAGTAAGAAAAGAAGGCAAGCTTGTTAGTAATTTAAAAGTACATATGGATTAAAATTTTTTGTGTAATAAAATCGCCTAATTCAATTAGCTTAGGAACTAAAATTAAAAATAATAATGCATAAACTCGCATTTTATTTCTAAAGCAACAAATTTATAGATTATAAAATTTTAAAGTTGAATCTTGGCGAAAAAATAATCAGTATTTTAGATATTTGGCGTAAAACTCAGGCTGAGTTTTAGTTTTCAAAGAAAAGTCTCCAAGGAGTGGGGTTTGAGTGATTAAGACCGATCAATCAAACCACCGATTAGGGGGAAAGCAAAAATAAGTGGTTTCTACTATGTGAAAATATACGTCGCGGCCGCTCTCGGTGAAAACTCTGCGACGTATCTCTGCCGTCGCAGGCCGCTTTCGAGCAGGAATATTTCGACGTATCCCAGCCGTCATGAGCCGCTTTTCAACCAGTTTATTGCGACGTAACAGATACGTCGCGGACGCTCAGTCGGTTAAGGGTAATTATTTTAATACACTTACAATATATTAATAATAAATATTTAACGCATCTTCAAAAAATGAAACTATTCTAATATATACGTTTTTATTAATTTAATAAAATATATGTACAATGTAAAGCTATGCAGTAAATATGATCTGTGCATGAAAATATTATTTTAAATAAATTTTCAATCTCAAAGTTATAAAATTAATTAAACATTTTATTATATATTTTATCAGTCACGTCGAAATAATGTGAGGAAGAATTTCGTTAAATTTCCAATGATATTTGTTAATGTTCACGGAAGAATACTATATATATAAGATTATTATTTAATTTCAATGATTAAACTTATTTTTCAAAAGCAAAGTTTTGTATTTGCTTTTGGTGGTTCAAAAAAGCAATAAAATGCTTAAACTTATTACTTTCTACTAATTAAATTTAACTTTTTAATAAAGATTTTTATATAATTAAAATATATCTGCTTGACTGAATATTTAAATTATTCTGGAAGTAAAATATATAACCTTATATATGTGCGATATAGAATAATAATAGTGTGAGTGATATGGCGATTAGGATAATGGACGAAAATGCGAAATTTTATCGAACCCATTCATTGCAGAATTCATTGAATATTTAAAAATATTTATAATAATAAAAAAATCTCAGTCAACTTGTTATATATCATACCTATTTTATTTTAAAGAAAAAGTTTGCCATTTTTTTTAGTTAAATATTTTGAATAATTTAAAAAAGTAAAGCAACCTAGTCATGAAGTCTCAAATTTTCACTCTATCAAGTTTACAATTAAGAAATAAACACTAATTTATTTTCTTTTTGGACAAGTATAAATAATTATGCACTCAAACAAAATAATTCCGTAAAATCGAAAATTATAACATTACAGCCTTTTATAATTCGAGTAAGATACTATCAAATTTAGCAAGTTGAATATGATGTTTAGTGATAATTCTTGCAATGTATATTTTTTTTTTACATTTTATACTTTTGAATATGGAAATTACTACGTATTAAATCATATTCTTAAACAACAATTCTAAAAATATTTGAAAAATAATTTCATATTCAGAGCGATAAAAAAAACTATTATAAAGCCTATTTTCTGAGCAGATCATTCACAAAGTAAACTACAGATGTTTTAGTTTCTTCAAGTAACATGCGTTGATGAAAATATTTTTGTATGTATATATATATATATATATATATATATATATATATATATATATATATATATATATATATATATATATACGAGTAACATACATACGATACAAATTAAACAAATTAGTTCAGCAATAAAACACGCAGATAGCAAATGGATTGAGCAATTAACATGTGAAGACAACATTATATCCTTATTGTATTGAGTCAAAATTTATCCTTATTCAACGGTCAAACATTTCTATAAGATCGGTCAACTCACAATTATTACATTACAAATATCTTTCATAGAGATAGGAATCTGTATACGAGTAAAATAGAATACATATTTGCTTGAATAGAATACAGATTTTATAAGATATTTGTTAGGTTACGGGAATTTTTTAGAGTTATCGACACAGTATCAGACCCCATGCTCACAATGGTCTGCTGATAAAACAGTGCTCTTCTGAGAGAAGGGTTCTGACTTCGATCCCAGCCATTGTTGAACAAAGGTAGGGGAATAATGTATTTCTACTTTCTGCAGCCAATTCTGCTTGGGAGGCAGCTTTAGATTCCTTACCACCGCAAAATGGTCAGCCTAACAATAACAAACGGTTATAAAATATCTTAATGCAACCTGTACACTACCTTCTAAGAAACGTTTCATCGTTAGAAACTCTCATAGAAGTCACATAACTCATAGAAGAAAACTAAGTAAAATTTCAAACACCCATGACATGTATGACAGACATGAATGTTTAAAGCACAAGCTTAGTCAACCATATCATGTTATTCAATAGAAGCTAAGATTTCAAGTGGGACCTTAAATAGCTGTCAAATACTAATTTTG
This sequence comes from Latrodectus geometricus, assembly GCA_026290005.1. Lineage (NCBI taxonomy): Eukaryota > Metazoa > Arthropoda > Arachnida > Araneae > Theridiidae > Latrodectus > Latrodectus geometricus. The sequence continues at coordinate 3,620 of JAPDSC010015562.1, read as the reverse complement.
GGTGTTATCACACTTTTGTTTTTTTTATTTATTACATAATGTAAAAAAGTAAAGTGAATAAAACTTTTGGACATAATGAATTTAAAAAGAATCCCCATCTTCGAAAAATCCATCAAAACTTAAATTAGTTTTAGATAAAAATCATTAGGAACCTTTTATTCCAAACATTAAACTTTTTCTATTTGTTACTTCTAATTAGAAAAAAAAAGGTGATAAACTGTGAAGTTAGAGTGATAAATACCAAATACTGCAAATATCTCAATTTAGTGGATGACTGACATTTGTTAGTTAAAACCTTAATTAAATGTCCAATACTGTATATAATTTATTTCATTGATTAATTTGTGAAAAGTTAGATTTAACTCGTTATAAAGGAGGAAAAACAATCTCTTGAAGATCTTGGGATTAGCAAACATTTCTATATTGAGTTCCTTATAGTAAAAGCGGGACTAGCAGTCCAAAAGATAATTATAAATTAATTTAAATTTAATTCGAAAAAAGATGTTTTCTAAATCTTCTATAACAAGTATCGTAGCATATATATCTCTTAATATGTATTGTGGATGAACATAAAATAAGAGGAATTTTTTTAATTAATGCGCATTATTTACTTCACAAGATTTTAAAATACTTGTTCCGATGAATTCGTAATGGCCGCAGACTAAATTATTATAAGTAAAGATTGTTTTTAAATCACTTTTCTTGAGATAAAAAGAAAAATATATTTAAACATCAATATTATGAAATATAATTATATTTCCTTAATGGTTCTTCTTAACTACTTGAAAATTTCAAATATTTAAATAAGGTTTAGACTACAATAGTGTACTAAATAGTGTAATAGTACTTGATTGACCACAAATCTTAAAAAGTTTATTATTATTTTTTTAAAAGTTTGATGGTTTTATATTTAAATAAAGCTCCATAGTTTTAAGGTGGATTTGAAACAAATATCTATTCAATCACAATTTTCTTGTTATTAAATTCAAAATACTAATAAAATATTTGAACGTTTTTAACATTAAATTTCATATTTTGACTTGTGCAGCATTTTAAGCAGTTTACTGGGGGTGATTACTTTTTACATGTTAATGTCAGTATAACCAATTTCACAAAATAAACACAGCTGGTTTTTACCTTGATTTCTAATTAAAAATCATATTTCCTGGACAAAATTATAAATATTAATATTTCAGAATAAGGAATCAAATCATTTCGTTAACAAAATTAAAAATAGTAACATTTTCGAATAACAGTGAGTCAAATGAAGTACTTTGAATCGTTTTTACTATGGAACAGTTTGACGTCAAATCATGATATTTACATTGCAAAAATTCTGATTTGAAGTCATGTAATCTTACAAATGTTTCATTTTTAAATTATTATTCTTTTTTTTAAGTTATTAAATACTTTTTATTATTTTATAATGTTTTAAAGGGTGTTGATATATTTTGCTTCAAAATTAAGGTATCAAAATGATCAAAAATGGGTAAAGCAACCAATTTGTCAAAAATAAAAAAAAATTTTAATTGATCCCATGCAAAGCAATTAAATTTTTATTATTTCTTGAAATCCATGCCAATTTGGATTATTCAATTCCAAACTTGGTCTTGTTCAGGTTCTTACATTTAAAATGTCTAATCTTCCTTTCACAAGCTTATGCTTTTGAAATTTATCCTTGGATTTCGATTATAAATACATTTTCAATTTTTCCTCTTATGGTAACAACAGTTTTTTAATAAAATATAGTTTTTGAGAAAGGCAAATGAAAGATTTACATTACCATACCATATAAAATCAAATTTTATTTAATGTGAAGGATTATTTTACATTTAAAATGAAAAATAAAAAGTTTTTTCCAAGTAAAGAAATATTGTTGAATTTATTCTCTTTTAATATTCAAATCAAATGTCTCTAAAGGCTATTTCTATAAGCAAACTATTGATAATTTTAAATTTCATTTTTTGTAGTGCCGGAGAAATCATGAAGTATGTGGAGAAATTTTTCAGGAAAAATTGAAAGTATTTGAGGAAAAGTAAGAAATTCTTAAATATTCCTATACCTGGCGTAAACTGCATTTCTGATTTTACTGTCCACTTTGATGACAAGTAATGTTATAATGAGCCACTTTTCCAGCAATCGCTCTTTTTAAAGGAAGGTATGTAGTTACAAAATATTAATTGTTTACTGTTTGAGTCTTTAATTAGGAAACGTTTCTTTCTTTTAATTTATTTTCTAAAATCTCTGTTCAACATTGCATATATTAGTAGTTCCATGTAAATGTAGCACATGAGTTTTTGGAAATTTCATCTATATAAAAATAAGAAAAGAAAAATTCGAGGAGAAAAAGATAAGAAGAGAGATGTAAGAGAACATCTTAAGCTGCTTTTAAGTAGCTTAAGTTGAAGCGTCTTTCAGATGCGTTAATGGTTTTGTCAAAGGTAAATTTTGAGGTGGTTGCAATAATTTCTCTTTTTATTCATATTATTGCAATGAAATTCTCATAATTCTGTTATTCAACAAATTTCGCCCTGCTGGGAGCCGAATGGTTAGCTCTCTTACCTTCAGTTCAACAGTTTTAACAGGATTAAATATCACTTGGGGCATGGATGTTTGTAGTTGTTTGGAATCCACTTTAAGCCGTAGGTCCTTGTCTAATTAGCCAACGTGCATAAAAGACATGTAACCCTTGAGAGAAAAACAAAGAATATTCAACAAATTTACTGGAGCAGTGTTTATGAAACAGCCGTAAATAAAATTCAAATATTTTATCAAGTTTTGAAAACTCTTCTTTATTTGAGCATATACTTCCACCACCATTTCGGCTTGTCCTTTTTGAATCTTGCGCCATAAAATCCAAATAACCAACCACTATCGTTTCGAATTTCTTGTTATGAATCTATAAAGAAAAAGGTAGGCGATTATTATATCTGAGTTGACAATATAAAATAAAAATAAAAAAACGTATGAAGACACCATACTTGATCATGAATTTTTTTTCATTTTGAAAAATCTCCAGATAGTATTTTTTATGTAAAAATTGTCAGAGAAACAAACGGACTCCACAGAATGTCTTTAGCTGACGGGATATTTTGCCAATTACTACCTTAACTCACCCGCTCAAAACACATCCTTTAGACTTGAAGTTCCCAACGTGGCTGCTCCCTCAAGGATTTACTTTCTTTAAGTAAACATGGGTGTCACAATCCCGAAGTATCCTAATGATCTGTCTTCTTTCTTTTCCTCCTGTCTAATTTTCCTCTTCTCTCCCTCATTGTGATAGTTTAGCAAGAGGTTAGGACTTCCCTTGAGTAGCTTTTACAACCCTGTTGTCATTAGCTTTTTTGAGGACTAAATCACTACGCTTTTTTTGAGATGTAAAATCATCAAAATTTTTGGGAATCAATCCTAGTCTTTGCTGTGCTCTTGGAAAAAGCTCCCGGTGATCCGGGTCCTTGGAAAAGAATATTCTAGTAATTGGGGTCTCCAAAGATCAACACATAACTTTGGCCTATGCTTCAGGAAACAGGTGTGTTGTAGTCCTTTTTTATACCAATCGGCTAAAATAAATCATACAATCTTACACCAAGTGATTCATTCAGTATAGAGAATACATTTGT
>JAPDSC010015557.1:21061-38392 GCA_026290005.1 Latrodectus geometricus | reverse complement strand
ATTTTTAATCCCTGCGACTGCAGATAATCACCTGGAGCATTTGGTTTTCCTGACATCCTGACTCAGTCCACTTGAATTCCCAGCGACAGCTAGTGCGGTCTGAGCTTTCAAAAATTATGGATGGCTATAGCTCATGATCTTATTTGTTCCCCCCTTTTCTTCCATCTCGGCAACCGTCATATAAAATACAGTTCTCGGGCATTAAGCTCTGACGTCTACCACCCAGCGTATGCAAAATATGGGGCGGGCGAAATTTACACGCACACAACACATATCATTTCGTGCCGGGGCGGTAAAGCCCCGATAACGGCCGGTGGGGGCCCGATATGTTTCAACCGTTGCTGATATATATCGGAGCGGCCGTGCCCCATAAATTCGCAGCGTTGCAGGATATTATTCCTATAAATATGTCCGTTGTCCTACTCTTGTGTCGACTTGAGTTTCTTGCCAGGGTACCGTTGCTAGGCAACCGGAGGCGCAAGAGCATCCCTTCTCTCTGGAAGTAAAAATCGCGGATAGGGAGAGCGGTGGCGGAGGAGGGTTGATGTAATTGTGCCTCGGTATTTATTACGACACCTTAATGAAAGCGATGTGGCGGCGGGACCATAGTTGTAGAGTCGACGACAATTCGTCTGCTAGGCCCCTCCCTTGCCATACCCGAAGGTATGATTTATACCTCATACCCATTTCTGCTCTTGACGTCCAATGGGGGTATATGGTCTGTCACTTGAACGCCAGGATACCCTCGGAGGATACAGGGGAGGGGTGCACTTGCTTTATGGGGTCATCGCCAGCTCCTGGTCCTAATAACTCACGCCGTCCCGTCTGCGAAGTACGCAAGATAAACGCCTGGAGGTTCTATTGGGTAGGCCATACGAATGGAGAACACGTCGCTAGGGCACTAAAATCCACAAACTTAGTGTCTGTTCCATTTGCCCAGCATGTCTTATTAGTGCAAAAGTCGTTAACAATTCTCGCTGTTTCGTGATTCCTCATGCGTTTTTGTCACCTGGTTATGGATCCTTGCGTCAGACTAGTTTTTCGCATGCGTTGATGTTTGCCACTTGTTATTTCCCGTTAACTGTGATGACTAGCACTTACTAGAGTAAGAAGACAGGGGCCTCCAGTTTTCGGGTATTTGTATAAATTAAACTGAATGTAGTATGTCTACTTTCCAGACAGATTTATACGCCCAAATCCCAGTTACTGGTTCACAACAAAGGGTGCGCCTTTTGGATGTACTTTAGAACTCAAATACTTCAAAAGAAATCTACGGAAAAGAGTTCTCTCAGTATATTATTATTTTTCGAGAATAGAAAAATAAATTCAATTATTTGATAAAACATAACTTTTAATATTTGCTTTGCATGTAAAGTTTTGCTTTGGATATTTGCAAAATATTCATTGCATTTATTTGATATTTAATTATTTTTATTATATTATAAGTTTTAAAATCAATTTCATTTCAATTATAACGAAGTTTTTTTCAAACAAATTTTACGTGTTACAGAAAGTTAACTTTTATTTTTAATAACTGGTTGATTTTTGGATAAAAATCCCACTTTCGAAATTGACTAAAAGATATATAACTGTCCTAAAATGAAATGAAATAGAATAAGTTGATGAATTCATTTTATTCTATATCCCAAAAAAGATTTTTTTTTTTTAAAAAAAATTATTTTTTTCTATATAACAATAAATTTTTAGATTTTTTAATTCATAATATTTTAACTTAATTATTTATCATTAAAAATTCAATATTTGCATTATATGATAATAAATACGATTACATTGAGGTAAAATGTAATTCTTTTAGCATGGATATCAAAACATAAATTATATTCTTATAATTGATGTATATTTTCACCTTACAATTTATTAATTTTTTTACAATTAGTTTCATAAATTTTCTTAAAGGAATACTCTTTTGTTTTAAATATTTGTTTATTCAAATGCAGAAAAATTTGCAAAAATGTAATGTTTTCAAACACTAAATCAATGTAATGTAATGTTTTCAAACACTCAAGACATTAAATTACATTTTTGAAAACATCAATGTCTTCTCTAAATTCATCTTCAACATTGTATGATATTCAACATCAAGATAAATTTATAGAAAACTTTTAGGTTAAAGATTCAAAGGGATTTTTAAAATTAAATCGAGGAATAAAAAGTTTAACAACGTGTATCTATAGTTAATTTATCAAATGTGTGTGAGTTTTTTTAAGCATAAAACTAATGAAAATCTATTTGAAAAATGCTCTGAATGGAAAAATAAATGTTTATGAACTATGAATTAAATTTTTTTAAAAAACTAATATAAAGTAGAATTATATATTTATTTCTATTTATATTTTCTTGAAACTCATGTAAACAATACACCATTGATTCAATGTTTGGTAAAAAATGTAATAAGGTTTACTTATTATGAAATCTTTAGTAAGTTTTTTCAGAAAGCCACAACAGGATTCTTAATCAATGAAAAAGAAATTTAAAATTAAATGTTATTTAAGCTGTGCCAAAATATAAATTTTGTGATACTGTTGAAACTTTGAACTTTACTTTACAATTTTTATGTTACACAACCCTAAAGCATTTTTTATCAAAAGCTAATGGAATTCATGTTCAATGAAGAGTTTCCATTGTACGTACACAAATAGTATGTAATGAAATATGATAGTGATTAAATAATTTGTAAAAAATAAATTTCTTATTTTGTATTAAAGCATTAAAGTTTCATTATCATTCATTATATCAAATGATACTAAGCGAAAATTCTAAATTTTATTCAATTTTTTTTTAAATAATTAAAGCTCATGAGAATATTGTAGCTTTAAATAATTTTTTACTTTAAGGTTTTGATAAATGTAGCAAACTACTATTTTGTTAAAATTTTAAATGTGTGTATAAAAAATATGATGTGATAATATTTTATTAAAAATAATTTTAAACTAAATGCATCTTGAAAGTAGCCGATAATGGCTGTTTTATTTAGGTTATTAAAAAGTGTTGGGAGAGAGAGAGAGAGAGAAATAAAACACACTATTAAATTCTTAAAACAGATCTCTTATAATTGTTATCGTTTTTCAAGTTTTCAATTGTTGATAAAATACTTTTCATTCATGCACCCAAGCTCAAATGGATTTTTTAAGCTTATAAATGCTGACACTAGATTTTTATAAACAATATTTTTAAATATTAATTCCTTAATTAAATTTAATTGACTAATTTCAGTTTTAAATAGAAAAAAATGTACTTGTATAGTAGTGCTCTCTGTTTGCAGATGTGCCACATATCTGACAAACTCAAGAAGAAGAAGAAGAAGTGCCCTCTGTTGGCATTTACAGTTACTTTTTCATTATTTACATTTCTTACATTTTAAACTTTTTATTTTTTTATATCTTGTAAATGAGTTTTTTACTTTCACTGAAAATTCAACTGTGTAGCTTTGAAGTAAATTAATGAGAGAGAAGGAAAGTAAGCATGTGTAAGAGAAAATTTTTCTAATTTAAAAAAAAATGAAAGAAAATTATTTATAGACTCTTTGCATTATGGTGAAATTAAAAGTTTGTCTAGCAATGTTAAAATTGGTTGAGTGTCGGTGCAGAATATTCATGTTTCCTGTTTATATCTCGTCTAAGTATAAAAATAATTGAAGCAATAAACTAACTAAATTGTATTAATGGTAGTAATCTTGCTAAGTAAACGAATAATATAATTTTTAATAAAAAATAATTAAAAAAAAATTTCGCTTTATTGACCAATGTAGGAATTGATTTTTACATTTTTTATATAATACTTATTTCAAATTTATTGATCAAAATTTAACGATTTGTTAATAAAAGTGGAAAATTATGCACTTAAAGTAGATTTTAACACAGTTCTACAATGCTTTTTTAATATAGATATTATTTACAAGGGCTGAGGTAGCTTAGTTGGTTTGGGGGTGGGTTCGCATTCGCCAGGTTAGAATTTCGATTCCCGGCTGACTAAAGACCATCGTGTTTATTAATGACGATTGGCCCACATAAAATAGGTCGTGGTCGCAATGATCTACATGTTCCCATTCCAAACTAATAACCTTTGGGGGGGGAGTCAGGAGCCAAGCCTTGGTTCTTTTCTGGCTAAATTGGAAGATCCAGGTGGTGCTGCCATCTATGAGACAAGAGTCATACTTCCACCTCAAAGTGAGGAGAAAATGTTCAAAAAACGGACAATGTTTGACTCCATTCTCCAAATTCCAGACCGGTAGGCTTGACTTCACCAAGTGTCATAATTAACAACAACTTATTTATGAGATCAGAAAATTTGTTTTCGTAAACATGTTTTATTTTAATTTCCTTATCCTTAATCTTGTAAATTTATAAAATATTTTCTTCAAAAACATGGGAAATTGCTGATTGTTACAAAAAATATAATTTTCAATGTTTTATGAATTATTCAATGAAAGCAGCTTTATTCCCAATATTTTAATAAATTTTATTCTTTAGCGAAGCTTTTTAAAGCTTAATAAAAGATACAGCTGTTTATTTATTTATTAAATAATTACTGCCCTATGCTCGGAATGCGAGATATAATCTTATATTATGGCTTATATACTTTCGAATAACAATTTCTGTTTGATAATTTTTTTCAAGGAATATCCTTTTTTAACTTTAGTATCTGAATCACCGAATATTAAAATATAATCTCTTTAAATGGTTAATATGAAAATTTATCTTATGAATGAGATTACTTAAATCTCTTATTATTAAAGAAACGTACCTATTTTAAATATCCATACCATTTCATTTTGAAAAGATAATGAATTTATTTTTCCAATCTTGCAGAATTAATAAGCTACAGGTTACTTAAAAGGATCTAATTGAATTTCTTATGAAACTCTTTTATATCCGTTTTCATATCCGTTTCGTAGCAACTAGTGGATTTCATAAAGTTGTCTACTGTACTTCAAGAAATGGCATAAAATCCAGTATTCAAAGCAAATTTTTACTATTATATTAAATAAATACAATTATAATAATAAAATTAGGGTAATAATTTGGCATCTGCAATAATAGCTGAGTAACATTGAATTTCATTATCAGGAATACATAATATGATCTAATTTTAATTGATGAGAATCACGAAGAGTATTAAAGGCGATATAATGTTTCTTAGATATATTCAATATTTATTAAAAAATAAGGAGGCTTTGAGATCATGATCACCAATCAGTAAATTAATTTGTATCGTGTAAAAGCTTATCGTTATCCACAATGACAATGTACAGTTGAGTATTATAATCTAAGAATATATCTTTTGTTATTTTTTTATGCATATTGTAGGACTATAAAGATGTTACTCATTTTAATAAAGAATTTTTGTTTATACACACAAGATTTATGAAGTTACTATTTTTTAAAGTAGTTTACTTTCTATTTCGAAAGATTTCAGAACCATATTCTACATTTTACCTAAAATTTCAACTATTAGACACTTAAATATAATTACTAAACCTTAAATTTTAAATATATATATATATAATATTTAAAAAATTATTATTTTTTTAAAATTTCTACTTTGAAGCAAGTGCTATGGATGTTCAAGCTGCTATAATTGAAACTTTGAATGCAGAAATTAACTTATCAATATTTCAATTACCAATGAAACAATTGTTAACTTATTTTGCCAGTAAAATTTTCATATATAGAAAGCAGATTTTGTACATATGATATTGTCTAAAATAATTTACGGGTATAAATATGAATTCCATCGGGAGAAGATAATTAAAGAACTGATTTGCACAAGTTTGAAATCGTAATTCAGAAATATTTTACCTTTTTACAAATTGCTCAGCAATAATATTATGCAGCCGTAAGAGCAACTACTCTAAAAGATGACGAAAAGAATATATTGCACACTCGAAGTAAAAAGGTACTCATCTTGGTAAGCCAAACATTTGGGAAAATGGCCAAAAAAATTCTGACGAAATGGGTGGATAAATGTGACAAGAACAATTCAGAATAGCTTAAAAACGAGGCAGAGTAGCAAGAAGGGTGTGCAAGACAAAAGGGCGGCAGTTGAGACGGTGTCCGCGTTAATTTATCTCATGCTCAGCTTCGGGCAGCTGCGGCCAATAGCAAGAGACGAAGAAGCCTCATATTTCGCAGAAAAGACTGGGACTATTTATCAGATAGAGGAAGAACGCAGTTTGATGTGATGGGAGAATGACATTGACGGATAGTTTTGCTCCTTCTGTCAGGTGGCGCGCCATGCCCGCCCACCCAAAAACCCTCACAATGCTGTCGCTTTTTTCCCCCGGAGGATATCGTTTTCATTTATTGCTTAAAATTGGAGGGTTGCTGGTTTTTTGTAGGAAAAGCTATTTTTTATCGTTTCTCTCTCTCATATTTTTTATTTTTGAATCAGTCGTTATAAATATACATTATTCTGAGTACACAGAATATTCTGTATATATTTTAGGAAGTAAATAACTATAAACGATCTTTGTGAATTTATTATTTTTATTTTCGTATTTGTATGTTGATAAAGTAGAATAAAAGTTTATTAACTTTAAAGAAATTAATTTTTTTTATTTATATTAATATAGATATTATTATAAATATTATTAATTCTATTATTAATACTTGTTAAAATGAAATAAAAGTAAATGCAATTAATCTTATTCATAAAATAGGTAACACAATATATCAAATAAATATTCTATTTTACAATTTAACATAAAAATAAAATCTTTCCGAACTAATTAAAAAACTGCTTTAATTGAAAATTTTATTTAAAAATTCTTAAGAATAAGCAATAGATTTATAAGTTAAGCCTAGCTGTTAAGCTTAGAAAAAAATCATTTTTTTAAAGACTGTGAGATCTTATAGAAGTTTTCGAATTCTACTTGGAAAATTTTGAGTGTTATAAATTTACGACCATTCCGATTAACAAAATGATTAACAGAAAATTGAGTTCGTTTAGAGAGAGAGTCTATAGTTAATATTCTTTGCGTGAAAAAAATTAATACGCTAGATTAAAAAACAGTTAAATACACAATTTAACTCATTAAATTAATATTTTAATCTTGTTATAATAATTCAATATAAACATACAATAAATCTTATTTACTTAAAACGTTTTTTTTCAAAAGTGAAATTGTAAATTATTAAAATGCCATTTATAGTAAATTTTTTATTAAAAATATTGCACGGTTATTATATTTTTCATTAATACAATTTCTCATTAATATTTTTTTTGAATATAAAGTTATTAATGCAATTCAAGTGTCTCCAGCATAAGTTTTCTGCAAACCATTATAAAATAATTTTTAGCTAGTTCAAGTATTTATATATCACACTTAGAGCTGTATATATATACACTAAACTATTATCAATAGCTTGTCATACACATTTTAAAGATATTCAAAGAGTAGGCTGCTTAATCGTCAAGAAATAATATACATATTGATACATAACAAAATTAAAATTCCTTAATTATTGTAAATTAAGTTTGATCAAATTTAATATTTAACAATAATATGATTTACATTTGTTATAATTTTCATTTTAACCTAAAAGGATCCTTGAATTCCTTGAAATGAAAGATCCTTGAATTTAAAATTATACATTTCAAAGATTTTTGGATTATAGTATCCTGTTTACAATTATAGTAAAAATAGACTTGATTGAACACAATTAAAAAAATATTCCTAAACTCTTTTGCATTTTCTTTTTGAAAGTCATTAGTTAATTGGAAAATATTCAGAGAAATGTATACTTAAGGTGCAATTCATCAGTTTTGCACAATCATATCTTTTCAAAAGTTGGTTGCTATTCGAATAACAGTATTTTATTAACAATTATGTTTGCTTTCTTATATGACACGAATGAATCGTATGAAGGTTGCATTGTGTGAAAATTTGTTGTAAAAGTTTAGGTTAACATCACAAAAATTATCAGTCTTTGTATCGAAAACACAGCATTATTGCAGCATCTGACGGCAATCATTGAGAATAAGTAAAAGCTAAAATAATGATGACTTGGTTGAAAAATTAAGTAGAAGAAATCACAAGAGCAATTTCTTTTTCTTAAATTTCATTATTTATATAGCTGTAAGTGGAAAACATTCACTGTCCACTTTTATATACTATCCTTCTTTTAATTAAATGTCATGTGTAATAAGGATCTGTTACAGTTACTTTAATGAATTGTGACTCGGCATTTGAGTGAATGAGGAAATTATTTACTTGAAGATAAGTTTTTCAATATTCTTCTGTTTCACTTCATTTATAATTGACACTAATTATTTAAAATGAACAGAAGTAGTTTCCGAGTTTCATCCGTTATAAATTTTTTCTTTATAAACCAGCTAAATCTCATAATTCATAAATTAATTCTAGTTACAATTCATAAAGACTAAAAATACCTTAAAATAGTTTTACATTAAATTCTGAATTTTACTATACACGATTTAAACTAATCACATGTGTTTCAGTTTTACTGATTACATATATTCATTTTCAGGAACTAAATTATAAAACTATGGATGCAAGTTGAACATGGTTTAAGTCTAATTAGTTTTAATTTTAAATTAATATTTACACATAACTATAAAATAAACAGTTAAATATTCCAATTTAAAATTAATGACGAATCATCGTATGGTATCTTATAATCCTTAAGAAGTTTGTAACTATCCCATCGGTTTTTCAAAACTGAAAAGATGGAAGTTTGCATGCGAAACTTCGCTCCATCATAATAGCACAAACCCCTGGGAATCTTTTTTCCCCTCAGCAATAATTGCGCGAGCGTCTTTCGGGCCATTAGTATTCGGGCAGCTAGATGAGAGCGGCCTGTGTGCACGGTTGATTGCCATGCGCACTTATTTTTCTTATCACACCCACACTACCGCTCACATTTACTCGCTTTTTTTATTCTTGGATTTTACAATTTTTGTTTCTAATTTTTGTGTGTTTTTTTCTCCACATATCATTCCTTTAGGTCCATTTTTACTTATGGAAAAATGAGTATATTCGAATGCTTAAAACAGAAGTTCTAAAATTGTGATTTTGACGGACATTTTTGCGATATGAGGGGTTGATCAAATATTTTAATTTCTGTTTTTTTAGGTCACTTATATAAATTATTCTTTTCCCAGATAGTAAATATTTTTATAAAACAAATTTTCTCAAAATTCTAATTTGTTATCAAATATATATTTATATTTTTAGCTAATTTCTAATATTTTTTAAAAGGTTTTGACAGTGTTATGGGATAATTTTATAAGAAACCTATTTCTACTTCCTTTAATTTCCAGCAAAGTTCTAATAAATAATCATTTTTAACAATGTAAATCAAGCAATAATATACTTACAGTTTATTTTGCTGATAAATAGTTATGATAAAATTATATTACATAAGGTATATAAAATATTTTAATGCAAAATTTATTATAATGCAAGTACACCAAGTTCAGGTTCAAAAATATATATTTTATTACTATTTTTTTTATTTTACAAACTTTCGACTTTTTATGACATGGTCATAGTTTAGACATAGAAATTTATTAGAATCTTTTAAAGCTAAGACTGTTTTTGAATGATAGCTTGTTATGTGATTAATTGCTACGTAACATTTTTATAAATTAATGAAATAGAGAGTTAAATTTTAGTAAATTAGAGAAAGAAAAAGAGAAAAGAGCGAGAGAGATTACTGTAGTCAAAGAGAGAGTCGCATTTTTATATGAAAAATATAGTTCCACTTTTATTATGAAATTATTGCAATATTTTTTGTAAATTTTAAACTTTGATTTAAATTTTTTTTAAATTTTAATCCTTTTAATTCAGTTGCAAATGCAGTTCACAACCTTTCACACAAAATTCTTTAATCAATGTTAATTAAAACAATTTATTTAAGTTCATAGCTGTAAATCCAAATACCATAAATCCATACATGTAATATTACATAAAAATAAATCATTATTTTAAGTTTCAACAGTGTTATGTCATATGTATCGTAGCTCATAATTTATGTACATTTAGTAAGAGGAAAATAAATAAAGGGAAATTCGGAATCATACAAGAGAGAAGAGAGAGAGAGAGTATAATATTTGAAATACAAAAAAATTATAAATTTTATTTTGATTAATGATCGTGCCGGAACTCTTCCGGAACTCTTTTCAATTTGACATTTGTAAATCATTTCATTTCTGCAAGAAAATATTTACTTATCCTTATTTGGATAAGTGAATATTTATAATTGAGGAAAGTAAATATATAAAATTAATTGAAATTCAAATTTTTCATTCACATCCAATTTTGTATATAAGTTTTTTAAAAATAACTGTTTATTCATAAAATTGAAATTGTAGGTTATAAAGCATTTTGAGAGTAAATAAGTTAAGATAAAAAAATTATTAATACTTTAAAAATTTTAAAATGATATATAATTACAAATATTTATTTATTAAAATTGTTTGTTTGAAAGAAATATTCACTAAGCTTTTTCATAATTAATCATTTCATAACCTAAACTGAGATATTTTTATGTACTTAATATTCAAATAAAGTGTTTGAATACTTCAATAAGAAACTAATTATTTTAATCGATCATTCAGCACATTTCAAAACTTACAGCAAATTTACATAAGACCACACAAAAATTTTAAAAGCGATGTTGTTTACAGAATAAATAATTTATCTTACAAATTATATTTTTTAAATGAGAGAGAATGTTTACGATACACATCATTCCCTATTTTTGATTGAATAAAATATTTTAAGTACTCTCATTCTTTTGCTTTGTTGAATCGGTATTGAGATAGAATTTAAAAATGGTTTCAATATTCAGACATAAGTAATTTTATGAAAAAAAGTTTCTTTCATAAAATTACTTATGTCTAAATTATTGAAAAATGAAATTTTATTTAATTTAATTAAGGCATTGCGATTTTACATTTTCTTTAATTGCTTAAATTTCAAAGAACGTAATTTTGAAAAAAATTATTATTTTTAATAATTTTGAATTTAATATTTAAATAATAATCTTTGGTTCGATAATTGAACTACTTTAATTATCTAAGGCACACACACACAAAATGAACGAAAATGTAAATCTCATTTTATGTGAATCAAAATACATAAACATATATTATTAAATAAATACATTTCAAAAATTATTTTTTATTATTATAGATGTCTAACCAACTGTATTAAAAGCAAAAATCTTTTCTTCGGTCATTTTCATATGGTATTTTTCACCCTTTTAAATATTTGAAGCAAAACACAAAAATCACTAAATCCAAATACATACTAAATCAAATGATACATTACAACAATAAACATTTAAAAAGAAGGCTATAAAATTACAATTTTGGTTTTCAAAGACTGGCTACCTAACAATATCAACTTGTGAACAATATCTCTTCGTTGAATTTACATCTCAATAGAATTTCAAGAATATAATAAAGATTCAGTGGGATGTAGTAATTATAGGCGTTGCAGATGCTTTTTTTCCCAATAATTATACTAAATATCTCATTATTCAACCAGTTTTCACATATTGCATTTCTAGATATGTTGTCATACATATTGGTCATAAAATAAGAGAAAAAAACAAACAAACACAGATTTTATGTGTGAATTATTTATGGGTGGCAATAGGTATTACATCTTTTACAAATGAAAAATGCATTGATTATTCGAGAAAAAAGATTCATAACGAGTCAAATTTTTAAGCACATAGGAGAGGTAGTCTCTCATGGCATGTAAACATGGCTTCTCTTTATCATGTTTTCTTGATGGAGAAATTAAAGTCATGAGACTCGACTTTTGCCAGGGGGAATTTTTTTCTGGAATGTGTGTGTGGCTGTAGAGAATCTATATATTTTTTATTTTATTTAATTTCTTCAATTAGGAAATGTGCATATAAAGAGCATAATTTAATGTGCATATAAATATATATCCACCCATGTTACCTAAATTTAAGGTTGAAAAGAAACATCAAATTAGAGTGATTAACAATGTTATTGATTTCATATCCATTCAACAAGAGATCAGCTATTGGTCAGTTTCTTATTTCAAGAAAATTGGAATGAACTGCACTTAAATTAATATGCATAAATTTAATATCAGACTAAAAATATTGAGGATTTATGAAAATCTGATACCATTCATGATCTTTACTACATTGTCATTAGGATTCAAGTTGAAACGTGTAACAAGACAGGAACTAATATATAATTGAATAATATATTTTGATCTTACAATATATTGTTATTACAAATTAAAATTGAATAACATCAAAAGTAATTTATGTAATATTTTAATGATTAAATATATAAATGTGTGTGTGGTTTTATTTTCCATTATTAAATTAATATTAATATTTAATTTTCCATTATTTGTTTTTTTTTAAATTAAATTTTAGTTTTATTTTTAAACCGTAAAATTACAAAATATCATGAATCCAGCAAATATATAATGATGAAATTTGTGTTATGATATAAATAATAATATATTTACATGTAGTGATTTAAAATATGTGAAAATAATAGATTATAATAATGCAAATAGTGAAAGAATCAATATTCACAATTTATAATCTCATTTTCCTTTTGAGATAATAGAAATAGAGAAGTGTTTATTTACTGTGTGATATAAAGTAATGGTTTGGGAAAAATGAGTAAACAGTCAGTACACTAGTTTCAACACTTTTTAAAAAATGGAATCATTGCAACTGTATGTGTGCCTATATTTTATTTTGGCAGTATAAAGGAACACTAGGATTTTGTATGTTTAAGTTTCCCTTCACTGCTTGATAAATCACTCAAATTCTCTTCTCTCAGTGTTTTAAGATATCTTATATTTATAATTGCAGTATACGTAAATATATCCTTGACTAACTTACACAGATATTAAATCCTTACATTATAATTTCATAATTTGAATTGCTCAACAAAAGATCATGATTTACATTTAATATTTTTAATCGTTATATGTCATGCAAATCATACAGTTTCCATCAGCAGTTTCACCAATTTGAGAAAAACTGTAATTACATTTTTGATAAAATACATTGCTAATGAATATATTCTTAAACATTTATTATAGTTACAAGCAAGCAACTTAATTCTGATTTGATTTAATCTCTTAATTTCTTTTATCCGTATATAGCAAATGAAAAATAGGTATTAAAATTCCTCGGATAATATTTAAAAAAAAAACTGTTCTCTTCACACCTAAATTTCAAGCAACTTCATTATATTCTTCATGGTTAATTGGCCCTAAAGTTGACAATATGTCAATCAAATGTCTTAGTTTCACAAAATCTTCTGAAATAAAATCATCAAGTGAACTCTACTAATTTTGCTTGCGTCTCATATTTCTATTTATAATAGGGCTCAGATTTGCTGCTATACAACCAAGCTAATCCCTTATCTTACCAATTATAGTAGCATTAGTCTTTACTTTATTTCCTCCAGTTTACTTGTACAACTTCATTTGCTTAAGACTCAAGTATTAATATATGAATTTAATAAATAACTTAAAACTATAGCAACATGATTTCTTGATTTAGTCTTCTAAAGCTACTGAGTCAAATAATAAATCCTTGTAAAACTCACAAAGGGCAATATGATACAAATGGGTATTGTGGAATGCAAAATTGAATCAGTTAATTAGGAGTAAAATCCAACTTCAACCCTAAAAGGATATTAAGTTTCCTGCCATAGTTAAAAAATTAATTAAACAACTAACCATCTAACTGCAATTCTCTTCAATACATTGTGAATTATCACCGAAAAAAATATTAAGTCTTGTGATTATTTAATGTGATGAGATAATATTAATAAAATAGCATCTAATTAGTCCAAAAATATAAAATTAAAATCTGTATTTCTAATTATTATGATACCAAAATTTTAAGTCATAATTTGAATAGTTAAGGTGTAGAATTTATTTTATCAAATATTGCCTAAAATCAATAATACATCACTTTGGTGTTCACTGTTTAATTAATTGTTTTATTATTTAAGTTATAGTTTACAATATATAGGGTTTATAATCTCCAGTGTTTGATTGGGATATTAGGATAGAGATAGCATTAAAGAGAACAAAACTTTCATGTTTTGAAGTTTGTGAATAAGTTTCAATACCTGCTTCAACTGAAAAAGTTTGTTCTTAGGAGGGCTAATATACCACATTAGAGATTCGTAGAGTTCAATATCATTCTACTGCTGTTATGTGTTGTGCAAAGAAAGTGACCCATGGATGTATACCTCATTACTTGACCATTGTTCAAAGTTATAAGATGATTTAGTGACTTTTCAGGTGGAAATCGGCTGCCAAAAACGTATTGCAATAACTTAATTTCTTATTTAATTCCTCAGTAGATGAACATAATACAATTCAGACTTTAATAACTGGACGAACTACATTCATTTCATCAATATTGATTGATACTTCATTTTCTATTATCCACTACTATAACCAACTACAATTCGATGATAATCATGTTCTTCTGCAACAAAATTTCCATTGTATTTTAACTGTTGAATTTACAGGTGTAAAAGTTAAGTGTACAAAAGTATATCAAAATTTTACCCAATGATCAATATTTCTAGACTGTTGCAAAAGCCCTTTTCTATGAAGTTAGTTGGATAAATCACGTCCATATGCTCTTAATATCAATTGGTAGTTACTTAAAAAAAATATTGTGACACTGAAATGATTTGAAACTTCAAAAATAAAGTAAAACATATGCTTATGTCAAAGTGTTGCTCAATAGGCAGCAATAAATAAGGCTCATTGTTGAATGCATCGAATTAATAAGCCACATTTATAAAATTGTATGAACTCATTGAATCAGTACACAATTTATTCTATCGCAATAAATTGTGTCACGATTCAATACTTAGTTTTTATCAATGTTACTTAGTGATTGATATCTCAAATTCATGGTTTCAAAGATACATATTGACACTCATTCGAATCATGTCTTTTGAACGACAATCACCAGCTTCTCTTACAAGTAAACCTGTGCCCAAGAAAAATTTCAAAATTTCTTAAATGACGATTGCTTTTGTTAGAATTTCTTTTGCCATACATTTTACTACACTCTTACTAAAGCTTCTCTATCATATAATATGCATAAAGTAGTTCATATAGCAGTCATCTATTCATACAACAAGTAAAATCATTAGAACTTGAAGCATATGTAGTAAATAGCTAAACATATTTGCAAATCAGAATACATTTGATGATTTTTTTAGCTTTTATTTTTTTCTCTAACAAATCTTAAATGATTCATATAAAAATATTTTGTTCCTTCAAAAGTTTGCCTTCTGAGACATATTCAGAAGACAAACTATCTATTTATAATTGATATTTTTAATGTTTATTTATGAAATTTTTTGCATTTAACTGCTGAATGTGACAGAACATAATCCAATATATAAATTAATGAATTTACTTCTTTAGCAGGCAACTCAATTTCGATGACAGTAAACCTCATTGAGTTCTCATAAGAAATTATATTGAAAGTTTTCCACAGTTGGAATCAACCAACACCCTTTGTCTAGAAGGCATAAATGCGAGTCTAACACAATTTTCCTATAATGTGATCGGTGGGTCTGAAGAATTGTAAGGCAGAACAATGACTCTATTGAACTTCAAACGATAAAAATCGTCATCCAAGTCTTTTCTTAACAGATTTTAGCTCGAGCCATGAGCAAAGATCTCGAGAGCAAAGGAATATACAATCGGCTGTCTGTAAGAAAAGCCATTCATTTCTGCTCAAAATCCATATACTATATTTGAATTCGGGTCAGGAAAGAAAAATCTGTAAATTTAAGGATTGTATTTTGAACTGATGAAAGACATAGAATTTGATGAGAACCCCAAGAAGTCATGAATCTTTTTTGTATTATACGCACTGAGCATGGCTTACGTAGAAGCATATGACATAGAGCCTATTCTTCTGGCAGAAAAGTGAAGCCTTGGAGTATCTCGAGGGTAAACAAACAACTGTGAGCTATTTGGATATGCAGATCAAATATATCCTGCATTGAAGCATTTATATTCTGATGGTGAAGGATATATCATGAATTATAATACAAGTATGTATAGCACCAAAAGTGTTCAAAATTGGTTTGTTGAGTATCAGTATGATTTTTAACACCTTTCATGATCATCCCGGATCCAACCTTCATGGAAAATATATAGGATATAGTTGAAAAACGCATTAGATAATACTCATCTTCTTTCATTTAAGTTACAAGATCAAGGAGCTTCATAGCTAGTGAATATTCACTAATTATAATTGCTTTCCAGAGACACGTATACTTGATGACCATACGAATTACAGTCGTTATACGTCCAAAAGTTGGTTCGGTAAAATATTGATTTGAGATTTCTATTTCGACAGCCAATGAGTTTAAAATCATTTACATTTTCTTTCTTTGCAACTATTAAAATTATGTAAGAATCAAGTAATTTTTAATAATTTTTTCAATAGTTATATATTTTTATCATATTATTCTTTTTATTGATGAATATATATATATATATATATATATATATTAGTTAATACCCTTTCAATATAATATTAACAAAAAATATGATTACATTTTAAAAACTAACTAACTTATTCAAATGTATTTAGATTGATTAATACTTCTTCAAGAGATAGTTTTATCCTGTCTCATTTTTCTTTCTCTTGGGTTTTTAAATAAATGGTCTCCAGATAAAGCGACTGAAAGAAGTTCATCTTTAAGAATCATGTGGCTAAACAGAAAACAGGCTAAATCCGTCAATTAATCATGTTTATGCGCAAGCGCAGTATTATAATGACGATGCTTGGCGACATAATATCTTCGCCGTAATTATTATCCATCAATCCAGTCTCTGATTCAAACACATTTTTTTCCATTTATTTTTCGCTGAAATTGTTGTCTGCTTTCATTTCTTTGCGCACGTCTAGAAGCCATTAAGTTGTTCCTACACGCGCTTTTCTCATATTTTAACTGATAAATTGCTTCTAAGTATATTTCTTTTCAACTTCTGAATAGTCGCTGGATGATAAGAATTTTCATTTTTTCATTCCCGTAATTGAATTCATCTCTTTCCAGATTATCCGGATTAGAGAAGAAATGCATAAACAGTATCATATCTCTATCCATTAATGTATATATCCTAATTTGGTAAATGTAATATTTATAATTATGATATAAAAATGGCTTAGACCACTTCGAACATTTTATTTTATATTATAATCGAGTATTATAAAAATTATGTTATAATATATATAAAATTAAATGATTGTTGAATGCATAAATCCAATAACTCTG
>JAPDSC010015557.1:0-11500 GCA_026290005.1 Latrodectus geometricus | reverse complement strand
TGTGTGTGTGTGTGTGTGTGTGTGTGTATGTATGTGTGTGTAAGTATGTATGTATATTCGTAGTTATATGTAAGTATGTACATTTAGAAGGATTTTATATCCTTCCATGATTATTGTAAACTTATAAATAAATCTTAATAACTTGCACAAATCATCTAAGTTAAAACAATAACTTACAAATGAAAGTTTAAAATATTTAAGTTTTAACTGTTAAATGTTTATCATTCAAGAAATGCACTACCTTTTTAAATATTGTACGTTTCAATGTGCTTGATATAATGTTTCTCCTTTGCGTATAAAATTGAGGTTGATGAAAAATAACTTATAATTGTTTCAATTTAATGTTCCCGACCAAATTAAAATAAATTTACCACTTACATCAATATGTGGGAAACAAATTTAGAATTCATTCTAAACTATAGGTCCTGATATATCCTTTTGTACAGAAAATAATATAAGCGAGAAAGATTAAATTGTTGTGTTGAAGAAACACTGATGCTGTGATCATTTTAGTAAATGTTATCCCATATTAGTAGTTATTAACCAGATGCATTACAAGTTTAATCAATATTTCAACTTTAAATCTTTATCTTTTGCAACGTTTATTCATGAGTTCTTTACTAAGGAATATGGTTGGAATGTGGTATCAAAAACTCTCGTTCAAAATTTCTTTCAAGCCTTCATTAATTATATTTCAATGATGTATTCATTTTTTAGAAAGTAAATAAATCCTATTTTAATATATTGTAATCCTTCTGACAGGAAATATTAGTAAATTATACGTATATTTTGTAGTACTTAGAGATGCTAGTACAGATACATATTGAAATATTGGACTTCCCTAGATAGAAATTCCTTAAAATGCTCTTATGTTTCCCCATACGGACATATAAACATGGTTTTTGAAATTTTTGGGTCTATTAAACTAATTCTTTTGTTAATACTCTTCTGAATATTCAATATATATATTAAAATTATTTGGCGTACCTTGTGTGTATAAGATACTATCTAAAGAATATTCAAAATATTAAAAAAAATGTTTTCAGAAAATTGTCCCCATGTGTTGCTTCAATTACAGGTGAACAATCCTATTGTTTATCCTGGATGTGTCATTTGTAAGTATTTCCCCCAGGAATATTTATAAATGTTTATGCAAAAAAATTATTTTGTAGCCTTAAGTGGTGTAATACCTGCACAAATACAGCCAAAACACAGCCAAAATAAAAGTTCTCATGTACAGAAATTCCTGAAAATGTCAGTTTTTTCCCAGAAAAACAGAGTTCCTTAAAACTTGCGAGTCCAAGAAATTAAAACAAGTGCTAAAATCTATATTAATATTCAATTTATATTAAAATTATTTGAAGCATTTAGTATAATATACACACATCTAAAGTTATTCAAAATATTTATTTAATTATAAAAATGTTTTAAGAAAATTGTCACTTGTCTAATTCAAAATAACCAATGCGATGGTATTAGCGTGTGCAATGAGCTGGTATTAGTATGCATGTGTCATAGGTAAACTCTTCATCCTGGAATGTTAATTAATGTAAATGTGTAAAACTTATTTTATATCGTTTAGAGATGTGAAAAAATTGAAAAAATTATAAAAAATATATTTTTGGAAAAATTTCTCTGCAACTCAAGTTTGCATTATGCACACAAAATCAGTTCTATTGGTATGTATGAGTCACATATGTGACTCATATGACTCACATTGTCACATATGGGCCTTACATATGTGCCCTCATCCAGGAAAGCTTATTTATGCACAGGACATCTATTTCAAATTATGTATGACCAAAGCTTTTGATTTGATTTTGTGTTTATTTCTATAGAAGAAATTTATTTTATTCTTAAAATAATGAGAAATTTGACCTATGTCTTTATAGAATCTTAAAAAAAATGGATTGGGTGCATAATTTAAAAACTAATTTAAATACAAGCTGAATATTTTTTAAGATATGTCCATAATTCATAATTTTAAAAGGTGCAAAAATTCAAAGTCACATGTATGATAAGAACCAAAAAGAAATGGATTTATCTCTGAAAATTAATTTTTCATAAAAAATGAATACATGTAAAAGCTTTAAGGCTGCATTTCATACTAAATGCACCAAATCATTTTATTATATGGACGAGATACTTCTCAGGATATAACCAAATATTGAAATATAATAATCGCGCATATCTCTGATACACTGGGCGTGATAGAAACTATGTTTGTCTTCCAAAATTTATTTCTTATAGTAAAATGTATACTCGGAATACATTAAGAAGTGCATTATATACTGAATAAACACAAAGGTTTAAATATAAATTATATAATTCTAAAGACGTCGCCACATATCATAATTTTCAAAGGTGACGAAGTTTAATCATAAGTAACATAAAGCAATATAAAATGTACTGTATTTTCCTCCTAAAATTTATTTTTCATAATGAAATGAATAACTAGATTCACATTAGTTGTGAGTTTTATAATTAAAGCACTAAACATTTTAATATACAAGATATTTCTGATGATTTTTTCAAATTTTAATATATAAGAACCGTACTAATCTGCAATTTTCCAGTCATATTAGACGCAACAGCAATACTGACGTTTTACTACAAAAATTTATTTCATTAATAAAATGAATACTCAGAATAAATTTAGAAATGCATTTCATACTCAATAAACGCAGTGGTTTAAAAATAGAAAATATATTTACATTTATAATTTTCAAACACATTTATAATTTTCAAATTTACATTTTTTAATTTTCAAAGTCGTGCAATATTAGAGTCACATGTAGTATAAAGCATGTACTGTTTCTATTGAAATTTTTTTAACAAATTAATACCTGGAATAACTTAAAGGGTGCATTTTATACCAAATGCAGCTAGCCATTTTTATAAAAGGATGATTCCAAGATATAGCCAAATGATTAAAGACATTGATACAAGGCCATCTTTTTTTAATTTTAAGTAAGCACAAATTCTAAGTTTTATGTTTCATAAAGTAAAACAAAACGAATGGGATTTTTCCTGAAAATTTATTTCTGATAAAGAAAAGAATACCTGGAATAGCTTTAGGGCTGCATTTTTACTTAATGCACCCAACCCTTTTCATATAGACTAGATACTTCTAAGGGTACAGCAAATATTGAAATATAATAACCATAAAAATTTCTGATACACTATGCGTAATAGAAGTAATGGTGTTTTTCTCAAAAAAAATTCATTTTTCGTCAAAAATTTATTTCTTAATAATAAATGAATACTCGGAATGTATTAAGAAGTGCATTTTAAACAAAATAACCCTATTTATTTAAATACAAATGAAAATTTTAAATATTCCACTTTTTTAATTTTCAAAAGCACGCAATATCAAAGCAACATGTAGTATAATGTATGGATTTTTCTTAATACTTTTTCAAAGTCATCATTAATTGTAGATATAAAAATATTCATCATGTTAAAAATTTACAACAAATTTATTAAAGTAATATTGAGGTGGCATTTTTAGTTGAATTGATGTTAAATAAAATTAGTGATAGTAAATGTCACAACATTTGTTAAAATACTTAATAACAACAATATATATATATATATATATTATATTATAATGCAAAAATAATAACACCTTGAATAATTTAAAAAATTTTGATTTAATCTTGAAATTGATTTAAATAAACCAAACTGAGCTCAGCAAAAATTATTTTTGCTGAGCTCGCTTTATTAGGTTTTTCTTAAAATGTGTATTCAATTCTCATATCAAAAGTAAATTTTGCAGCACTTTGTAATCTAATTTAAGCTATTAGTCCCTATCGAATAACCTCAGATGCAAAAAGTAATTGTAAGCAAACAAACTCACACACAAAATAAATCCAAAGCTTTTCTTGTTTCTATACTTTAAAATAAGTAAATAAGATTAAATCTAATTACTTTTAAAAGATTTAACTCCACTGAAATAATTATAGAACTATACAAACTACCTTACTTTCAGAAATACCTAAGGCAAACTTTTATGAATTTCAATTTAAAAAATAAATTCTTGGAAACAAAAAAAATTGCAAGTAATTTGAAACTATAACTGTGATTGAAAAAATCATTTAAAATTAGTTAAATTTCAAATTTATTTTCATTTAAATAGCATGATTTTACAACTAATTTGAAAACTATTTTAAAGCTTTATTTTAACACATTATTTTTTGTACAAAAGGGACGTCATCTAATTTATCATAAAAAGCAAATGTGATCGAAAAGTTGTATAGACCATAAAATTTCTGATAAACCTTTGTTTTACCTGACCATTACTGAATAACAACAATAAAACGGTTAGTAACTAAATTAAACATAAAGTTTATGATTTCATTGATGTAAGTTGTATATTTGCGAGTTTAAAAATCAAATAATTATTAAAATATATTTATTTAAATCACAGTGTAAAATAAGTCAAAAACATTTCTAATCTATCTTCATTCACGAGAATCTATAATTTACAATAATATTATCTTATTTCAAATGAAATTCAGTTGTTATTTTCTAAAATCATTGATATCCGTTGCTTCTGGAAATGAGAAGTGACTATATTCACTTTAGATTTAAGTTCTCTGTTGGTCTCCAATGCGGTGTTTTGTCGAGTAAAATAATAATCTAAAGCCACTGAAGCTAAGAAGATATCCTAAAGCCGAAGAAGAAAAAACATTTGCATTAGGTTTAAAAACGTAATGAAAACAACAGTAATATAGCTTTTACAGTGACTTTCAAATTGTGAAATGCACAGAAAAAAAAAATTACATTTAATGATTACACGCAATTTTACAGCCATATGCAGAGTTGGAAAGATATGTAAATATTAGAAAGATATATAGCTTGTTAAATTAATTATTTCTATTGCTAATACAAAACCACATCTGATGGTAAGAATCAGAAATATTAAAGACTTTATAGTCATGCAATAATTTTAGATTTGCTGCATTAAGCAGGCTGTTCAATTTTTGCAAAGTGATAGAAAGCTTCTGAGGTGTAAGCACCTTCCCCCCAAAAAACTCAAAGATATTTAATAAAATGAGATCAAATCGATAAGGACAATTTAATTGGTTTCATATCCTCGATCACATTATCTCAAACCATGTTTAACTGCAAAGTTCAAAAATCATTTGTTAGACTCAAATAAAGATATATTTTTAGCGCAAAACTATTTTTATTTGTCAGAGTGCAGAAATAACATAAAATCAAACAAATATATGATAACGTAGAGAAGTTAAATCACATAATCATATATACAAATAGCTGTACTTATCAATTAATAATTAATCACTCTAAGGTAAAAATGATTCCAATATAATTTATGAATCTGAGAAAAAAGTGAAATATTTGAGACTGCATTTTCTCAGAAAAGGTTATTTTCGATCTTTGCTTTCTGAAAGCATTTTTGTTGCATTCACGTGTCACAGGAAAGAAAATGATCGAAATTCCCCAGCATCATTATCACAGTAGTTATTGCAGAAAATAGAAATGTGGCATCCATCTCCTGTTGCTCAATAGAAGCAGGGATTGAGCAAAATACCTCCTATTCCAAGAATCTCTGCTCTATTGTAAGTCATTTTTCCTGATCGAACCTTCTTTCTTTTAGATAAGAAAACATCACTTTTTCATATCTGGCTGTCAAACCATTTTATATTTTTTAATTGATAAAAATCTAACACACAAATGTAATAAAAGCATTTAAAATACGCCAATTTAACGTGCTTCTTTTAATGTAGCAATTTGAATAAGTTACCCATGTGAGTATTAACATATTCAATGTGAGTATAAATAAATTACATATTGAACAATATTAACCATAATTTATTTTACTCAATTTTTCAAGAAATATAATTAAACAATTTAACAATTGAGGTAGTTTTGACCCTGGTTAAAATAATTTGACTGTATTTGACAATTTTCAGTCAACAAAAATAATAAGCAATTTAAAAACTAATAAAATTTTTAAAAATAATATCTATATCATAGCAATAGTGGAATTATTTCAAAATAAAATAAATATTTTTTTACCTTTTATTAGGCAAAGAAATAAATATCTTATTTTTTTTCTCTTTGTATATTGCAGCTTAAATTTTGGAAATGTTTTATTTACTCAAGGCATTTCAGAAAATCCATTGACAAGCATTTCAGAAATTATTGATGTAGTCTTTGTTTCTAATAAATAGATTCATATTTACCCTATAGAAGTAAAATATCAGAGCAAAAGAAGGGCTGATAAAGAGAGTGAAAATATGGTTAACAATTTCGAATTAGAGAAGTGGATGATTTTTTATATAGATCAGCAAATGAGAACTTTAAATCCGAACTGAGAGGTAAATTCATATAAATTGCTATGAACAACTTGTTTATCTCATTTCACAATGGAAAAAAAATTAAATTATCTAAAATTTTAAATAAATTTTATAAATAATTTCCATATGTTGGTGTCCTGCTTGTCTATTTGAATGGTATAAAACCGTTTTGGGAAATATAAAGCTCATAAAAGAATTATAACAAACAGACAAAGACTAATAAATCAGAAATATTTTGTCAATATTCAAATTACAAAACTAACTAAAATATAAAATCATACAAAATAAGAAAAAATTAAGCAAAAAATGTATCAGTAAAGAGTTTTTTCACGATCATTTCATCAGGGCAAAAAGTATAAATTTAAATTTCTTTACCCCCGGGTGACCAATAGATATATTTTTCTTCCTCCTTTCCTATTGAAGGAGCTTTCGAATTTGTACATAGTTTATTATGAGATAATTTTTAGCAATGATTGAAACAAGTAAACGAGCTTAATTTTTTACCCTAGTTCTCTTCGGTTTTTCATTACTTGAGGATTTACTGATGGAATTTATGAGTCCCTCGTGGAATCCGAGTCAGCTCCTCCCTCATGATGATTATCATATACTTGTCAGTTTTCCCAATATTTATCTTAACTTTTTAACTTGAGCTCTTAATTTAAATACGCAAATTTATTTCAAGATTAAACTTTTACTTCTCTATTTCTTTCTTCTGCTTTTTTTCTCTATTCTTTTTTCAATGCCTTAGAAGGTTAGGTTTTTATGTGATAAGCTGTAGATAAATCTCGATATCATATATTTTTATTCTTGAATTGGATACAGTCATTTTTTCAGTTTTTCTTCTTCTTCTTCGTATTTATTTTTTTTTTTTTTGGTATATAATTATTTTTTGGTACAACAACGTCATTAAGAAACGTCAAAGATAGAGACATTTGCATCATTCTCAAAAGAAATAAACATTATTCCAATTTTTCTCCAATTGATTGATGTTGATAGATTTCTCGTATTTAGTAGAAAAAATATTCCATTTAAGTGTTCATAATATTTAAATATAAAAATTGAGTGAAAAAACGTTTTATTAATGATAAAGGCAATTAAACCAATGCAAAAGCAGCTAATGAGAGAAAAGCCAATATACAGTGGCGGACAAAAAAAAAAAAAAAAAAAAAAACTGCATCACCTGTCAAAAAGTGGAAAACTGTGCAAAAAGTGTGTTTTATGTATATGTTAGGTATTAATATGATGCTGTTACAATAGAATGAAGTAGTGGGCTTTATGTGAAATAATTATAATGAGGATAAATAAGTAAATAGCACTTTATTACTCTAAAAAATGAAAAAAGGTGAAAAACTCTGTATGAAACCAAAACGTGGAGCACACAGTAACGGAAACAAAATACTTTGGATAATGCAAAGTTTACATAATAGCCGTCATATTACAGGTTGTAAGATTGGATTATATGCAAAAGGTCACTTCAATACTTAGTTGGTCCTCCATGAGCCGCGATTACAGCCTTACAGCAGTCCGGCATGGATGAATTAAATGTTGAATGTAATCCTGGCCAAGTTCATGATGCCAAACCTTAATAATACTTTCCTGGAGAGCAAGCGTAGTAGATGGCGTCTTTGCCTCAATTTTATTACCCATTATTTTCCAACAATTTTCAATAGGATTAGAGTCGGGACTATTCCGCGACCAGTCCAAAACTTTAATACCACATGTTTTTAAATAGGCCTGCACCTAAATGAGGGAAATGTTTTGTTTAAATATCGGTTTTGTTGTGGTTATGAAAAATGTAAATGAGGCAAAAAATTGTGCAGGAAAAAAACCCACTTACCGATTTCGCTGTATGACAGGGTGCAGAGTCATGTTGAAATATGCAAGATCTTCCTCCTTTAAAATGATCCCAATAACCAGTTGTAAGCACTTGTCCCAGATGCCAGTGTAAATTCAGGCATTTACAGTTTCTATAATAAATTCGAAACGTCCAACCCCTTTGCTTGATATGCTACCTCAGACCATTTGGCCCACTTTGAATTTCACAGTAAGCAAAATGCTATCTGGATGAAATGCTTCACTATTTCGTCGCCGAACATACTGCTTACCATCAGATCCGTATAGGATGAATTTAGATTCATTCAAGAAAATTACTGAGATCCATTGATCTATTGTCCATGAAAATGTTGTTTTGCCCATGAAAGTCGCTTCTGCTTCTTTCTTTCTTTCTTTTTTTTTTTTTTTTTTTTTTTTTTTTTGGGCAAGTAACGGTTTTTCTTAGGCCGATAGGCAAGCAGATCACATTCAACAAGTCGTCTTTATACAGTTCGTGCGCTTACACTAACACCAACGCCATTCTCCAATTGAGCTTTTAAGTCAGGAGCACTTGCATGACAATTATTGAGAGACAGCGATTTCAAATATCGATCTTGACACTTTGTGATTACCCTTTTTCTTCCTGATCCAGCTCTTCTTTCAACATCGCCAGTTTCAAGTTCCAATTTAAGAACTCTCGAAACTGTAGATTGATTACAACATATTTTTTTAGCAATCACACGTGTAGAATATCCTTCTGTAGCTAATGCAAATGTAACCGCTTTTTTTCTCATCGTCAATTGCGCGTATGGAGATATTAAGAGACATGCGTTCACCGCAACCAAACACAAACCGAATGCACATTTCCTCACCTTTGGTGAGCTATTTATATCTTTCGGATGATGCAATGCGCAAGGAGCAATGCATGATGCAATCAAGATGACACATTACCTCATACGTTGATTTCCAGCAAATAAGTGAATTTTATGTACACAAAATGTGTTATGTACAATTATATTACATAATTGTACATTACATGTACAATTATGTGTTAATATTACAGAATATTTGTTTTTCAAAATGATGCAGTGTTTTTGTCCGCCACTGTAGATGAAATAAGATGTATAACTTGAAGAACAATAAAAATCAAAGACATTAGCAAGAAGAAACTATACAATTCAATCCAAACAAGATAAAATAAAGAAAAACCATATAATACAAATAAATATTCAATACAAATAAATGCATTTTACTATTTGTATCTTAAAAATTAAATATTTAATTATAATACAAATAGTGAAAGGCATGCTTTTGTCCTTCCTGCTTGTTAAAAAAGAATATTCGATTTGCATATATATATATTAAGAATTTGGCGTTGTGAAATTATTTTGACTTTTATTTTGTTTTATTCATAATAAACAAATAATGCGAAATTAAATATTCATGGTAATATCCTACACTTCTTTATAGGTAAATACTTTATATAATACGTGCGCTAATCATGTATGCATTTCATGATTAACGCTCTAAAATTGAATAAGAACTGTCATTATTCTTTTTGATTACAATGGTTCTTACAAGTAGAGCAATTAGGGTATTTAAAAATTTTTTCTGTGATTCAAACCATTAACTGTAATATTTGGTATCATGTGACATATAATTTAATGTATACCAATCACAATTATAGATAGTTTTTTCGTCTGATAGTTCATTCATATTTTTCAACTGGTAATTCTGAGCCTTAATCATTAAGCTATGAGTTCTTGGCAATTCGCTAATTTAATCTGAACAATTGATTCCCCAGATTTAATTTGAATGCTGCTCTTAAGCAGCAGTAAACTTTGCAACAAATATCCTTGTGAAAATTCTGTAATTTACGGTATGAATAAGAATAAGGGATACGGAATAATGATAAACGAAAATTTCCATAACTTTTTTAATCAACTTATGGGTCAAATTTATGAAATAATCTTATCATTGATCAAATTTCGTAAGTTGTTGGTACATTCTGTATCTAAAAATTTACTTGAAAATTAAAAGCTCTGTCACTCTATATAATGTTCCTTCAGAAAAGACTATGAAGAATTATGCAAACTTTAGAGAAGTTAACACTGACATTCTGCAATTTACAAAGAAGCAGAGCTTAATCGTTTTATGACATTTTTAACACTACTATCGAGTTCTATAATAATACATAGATTTTTTTACTTACAGAAAATGTATATGAATTTGCTTATAAATCAAAAAATAAAAATTGTTAACTTTACTTTATATACTTCTAGAAAACTTAATTATGTAAATTAATAAAAAAATTTAAAACCTTTATTTCTTTAAACACAAATCTGAAACATTAATTTTTATTAATAAATCCATACGTTTGAAAAAAACGTACCAAGATTAATGGAACTAAATGAAAGGAGAATCCTTCTATTAACTTCACATATATTTGAATTTTTATATCAGGAAACCTGAAAGAAATTAAAATGTAGACCATTTAAAAAGTTATTGAAGGAATGACTTCATTTTTAAGTAATTATTCTACTGTAGTTTGTTCATTTATATATTACAGAAAGTTGTAGAATCTTTAGATGATTAGTCAGTAAAAAAGCTTTAAAAAGACATTTAGAAATGTATTTAAATCCACTTATTTGTGAACTAATTTATTTTAGAACATAAACAGTTTTAAGTGAAATAGCAAGACGTTATTATGATAGAGCCAGAGCAAATAAATTTTTTTATAAGAAATTGCAAAAGAATTATAGTCTGTTTTCGAGCCTTTGGTAAAATAATGGTTTCAGTAAATATTTCAAGATTCTCCAAAAATTGTACGTGTTTTTAAAACTATGGAGGTTATAAGCAGTTCATATTATATATAGATTCTTAAAATGTCTTATCCACTTTGCAAATTTAAATAATACACATTTTTACTTAAAAAAAACTTTTTGATAATTTTCAAAAAGATTCAAATGCAATTAATTAGTAATTCTACGTATAGTAAGCAAGCAATAACATAATTTTCAGTGATAATTTTAAAAATAAATATATTTACCTCCAAAAGTTGATTCTTAAATTTTTTGTGCTTTCACATTAAAAATTTTATTTTCTATTTCACTATAATTTTTTTTTTTTTATCAAAAATGACAGGTTATTTGTTTTTTACAATATGCATTATAATTTTTTTCTTATCACATATTTCATTACTTCTAGTTTGCTAATGGATGAGTTAGAATTGGTAATGAAAATTAACTTACAAGTTTATGCAATCTATAGAAGATGGCAACATATAATGTGCTTTTTTAATATGTAACTGATTCACTATTGTGATTATTCTCTTAAATTTTTAGTATTATTAAATCCAATAA
>JAPDSC010015551.1:0-19498 GCA_026290005.1 Latrodectus geometricus | reverse complement strand
AAGTGATTTATTGTCAGCAAAAAAATTTGTGAGCCTGTTAATATTTACAAACAGGAAAAAGCCTTTAACCATTGCATATAACAAATTGCACTAAGAATATCAGTATAACAAATCATTTTCATTTGTGGTTATCCAAAAATATAAAAAACTAAATATTTGCAATAATTTTCCGAATTAACATTCAATTTTAACTTTAGGATTGATACATGATGTAAAAAGAATTAACAAAGGAGACCATTATAAGGATAATAACTGTTAAGATATGAAAAAAACATAGAGCTTATTCTAATTGCACCATAATTCATTGTATACTGCTTAGAGAATATAGACACATTTATTTATCTCCAAAGAATAATTATTAAAAAAAGCATAATTTTATTAAATTTACGCATAATTTATTATTAAAAAATTGAAATCATGCAGACTCCATTTATAGTCCAAACATGATAACAGTATGTAACAGTTGTAAGAAAACAAATAATAGGAATATCCTAATAATTTAAAATTACATGAATATTAACTATTTGCTTATAATATACTAAAGCAAACTACAAGCTTTTGCAAAATAATTAATATTTTTAAATATTATAGCATTTTAATAATTATTTAACCGTAAAGTGGTTATTTCTTTCATTTCACTTGAGATCATGTGTATGTCATTTTATTTTACTTATAATTGGTCTGTGAGTTAAGCAAATAATCGTTTTTACCAATAATGTTGAATATACATTTTTGTCCACCCATCAAAAGCAAGTAAATTTCTCAGTGGGATGATCTTTAGTGTGCATTTGGAATGAAAATTTAGTTGAATATCTTATTCGGATTGTTATTTTATATGTTCTTGGAGATTTTGTCTCGATACCACTATTAAAAAATAAATACTTATTAATCATTAGGAAAAGATAAATTTATTTCATGTAGCATGTAAAGCGCCTTAAATATTAATATTTGATTGTTTAGAAAGGCAATAAATAAATCATAGTACGTGTTTGCATCTATTCAAAAATATATCTGCATATATTTTTTTCACATCATACACATTAATATTTTTAAACAAAAAAGTTGGAATATTGACTTATAAAAAATTTTTTGTTTCTCAGTATTTAAAAATCCTTTTTTCTCGTTATTAATGGATTTTTGCGGAAAACTTCAAATGTTCACAATATCAAACTTGAATCTTGGGTACCTTATGTACAGAGTATCTAATATTTTAAAAATTCTTCTGCATAAACCAATATTTTTATAAAAATTTCCAATTGATTTTATTGTACGTTACATTGATTGTTACGCGACAGAGATAACCATGGTTTCAAGTGATTTCCAATGAATTCCAGCAAAGCGCACGTTGACACAAGTCGTTTAACCCTAGCTGAATAGTTATGCAAACATTATCATTTTCGCCTGATGACTCGTTTGATTCGAATTCAAAGAAACTTTGAAGAACAATTTGAGCGAAAAGCATGACACCGAGTGTGTCTCTGTGGCTTAAACTCTGGAAATCAAAATTAAAAATATTGTTGAAGTTCATTTTGTTAATAAACCGATTCCAGGTGTAAGGACCAATGCATCGGTTTGAAAAGGTATCTTCCATTGACTTTAGCCGTTAGCATCTAGACAATAGAACAGAAGAAAAATCATAATAAAAAAGACAAGACAAAACATCCACTTTATGGTTAGTTTAAATCAGCAAGGATGATTTAAATGTTTTTTTTAATTCATTTTATTCAAATGAATTAAATTACTCACAAAGAATTACAAACCTATTTTTATATTATATAACTTTATACTTCCATCACTGCAACAAATCTGAAAGTAAAAAAAGAAATAATAATAATGGTTGAGAAAAATAATGTTGAATTATAATAGCATGAAAGTTTTGCAACTTTACATTTTATTTTCTAATTAATAATTACATTTTTAACAATAAACACAACATCTTTATTTGAATAAATTTATTTTAAAAATCTATTCATCAAAGTTTTCTAAAATAATAGTTACACTGCCATAATTTAAATATATAATTAGAGAAAAATAATTTATATAATGTTAAATACATTAATATATTTACAGAATTCATGAATAAATATTACAGGAAAATAAACAATAAAATTACTCTAGAATTTTTTAATAAATTATATATTTACAAAAAATATATAATTTATTTTAAGTTGCTCAGAAACACTTAAATAGTTTAATCAATAATAATTTATTAGAATAATAAAAGTGTTGCATCCCTATATTCAGTAAACATTGGTTAATTAAGGAAATTTTTCAATTTACAATGATTTATCATGTGATGACACAGCTATTATATTCATGCAAGTTTATGCACATTTATTTTTTTAATTTAAAAAATTAATTGATTAGAATTCAAAAATTATAGAAAAATTAGAAGTCTCTCTCTCAATTATAATTTTGCAATTATTTAATTAACTCTATCAATTAAATATTTCATAAAAGATAACTTCACATCAAAATATAAATTTTAAAAATTCTTATTAGTTACAAAACAATCAAAGCTAAATTAATTAATGTAACATAAAAAACTATTACAAATTAAAGAAAAACGAAAGCTTTTTAACTCTTCCCATATAAAAATGCACAGTCAAAAAAATATTTCATGAAAAATGAACTTTCACATCATAAAAATATTTTCAGTGAAAGGATAGTTTAATTTGGAATAAAATATAACATTAATGTGAGAAAATGATAAACCAATTTTCTATTATTTTATAAATAACACCAGTCATTATTTATAATAATAGATGATTTATACTAAAGTAGTATGCAACTGAGACATATCCACCATGATTCAAGTGCATTATTTCATTAAAAAATGCTCACAAGAATTAAACATGAACAAAATATTTTATATTCATTTAAAGACTTTTTTCCTCAATTGATATTTTATCAATACTTATTGAAAAAAAGAAATACTTCAAAATATTTCATTTTAATAATATATAAGAACAAATGAAAAACTGTTATAAAGTGTACTTCAAAGATTTTTTATATTTACATATTCTAAAATTTTATAAAGTGGAGGAAATTTATGAATAAAAATATTTCCATTAAAGGATTAAATTTATTACGCAAATTATTTGTTGTAATGCTGACTTACTAAAAATAAATCTTGATTATGAGGTGAACAATCTATAGCTCTCACTTCTGTTGCACATTCTAGAAAATTAAATACTTATGAAATAATATACAAAATAAGATTAAATACATCAAAATATTCATAAATTTTGAATGTTATTTTATATAATTAAAACAGATTACCTATTTCTTTACCATAATATCGAGGTTCAATCAATCCACCATGACGATTTACATGAAGAACAATTCCCTTAAAATATTTGAAATAAATATAGTAATTGTTTCATAATAATTATATATATATATATATATATAAACAAATTATTTGCATTACGATATGAATACATTTAAAAACAGAATTAGAGCTACAAAATATTTATTTTAAGGAAATTTGTTCCAAGCTTTAAAGCAAAATTAGTGTGTGTATTGACATAATATAAATAATAATTTTTCAATGAAAGATTATCATTAACTACATTGGCTGTTATGCTTATATTTTATATTATCTCAGAATGCTCATAAAATATTTGAAATTTAAATTTAATTATATAAAGTTAACTGATCTAACCAGACTTTATTTTATTTGATTTTGGACGATTTCAGTTCAAGAACAACTGATAATGTAACAAACATTAAATGCAAGCATTTTCTGTTGAAATTATATCAAATGAATAAAACTAGTTCCAACAAAAAATATATTTTGAAATTTAAAAATATTTATAAAGCATGTTTTTAAGTACATATATAATAACCAATATAATTATAAAAAAATTTAAATATTTCATTAAATTTTGTTCAAAATAAACCATTTTTAATGTATACGATTTTAAAATTGAAATATTTATAAAAAATACTCACAATATCTGTTGTAACAAGTATTTGACTAGAATCATATGGAGTAATTCGAAAATCAAAAGTTCTTATGTTTATTTTCTGTTTCAAGTGTCTAAAAAATCATAACAAATTAACTAATATAGTATGAAAATAATTGATAAATAGCATTTGAATAATTAAAAAACTGTAATAATTAAAAAACTGGCAATAATCATTAAAAATATAAATCTTAGAATATAAACTTTGAAAACAGAAATAAAAGCAAATCATAATCAAATAAGATATTACTCTTACTCATTATTTATTATTATAATTTATACCATTTTTATACATAAATATTTAAGTTAGAAATCACAGCAACTATTCATTAATTTTAAATAAATTTTTATAGTAATATGCATTTAAAATGAAGCAATTTTAATAGATAATGAAAAGAAAATTACCTGTGCATAACAAACTAATTAAATTCAGAATAATATATTCTAAAGGTAGTTGATTGAGTTTTACAAAGCTTATTACTTTAATACTAAAATGCCAATCTATTATTCTTACAGGTAGCTAGACTTTGCTTTTATTTTTCATAGCTATGACTAAAAATAAGGTGAATTTTATTACATTCTTATAAGTTTTTAATTCCTTAGAATATTATTATTTAAAATGGAGCAAATTATAAAAATATTATTGTATATTAAAATATTTATCTAAATATTAATAAAAATAATATACCAAATAATTAAGTATTATTCAATCAATTCAAATAGTGTTTTATTTCTAAATTTTTTTAATAAACAAATAAAAATAAATTATTTATAAAAAGACACTAAAATGTAAAATACTTTAAAGCAAAAAATATAAAAATTAATATAATTTATCATACATAATGATAATTTATGAATCATAAATTATTATTCAATATTTTAATAAGTGCATTATTTCTAAAAATTAATTAAAATTCTTAGCTTTCTGAAGAAAATCCTATTTTACACATAATAATTTTATTCATAATAATTTTACACAAAATAAAATTTGCAATAATTAGATTTTTTTGGATATAAATTTTAAATAACTTTATTTAAATAATAAGACAATGAAAGTCCCAATTTAATAAATACACATAAAATTATATAATTGATGCTTCAATTAATACTTTAGTAAGTGAAAACTGTAGTAAAGTTTTTATCTATCGTTTATTTGCATATCAAGGAAAACTTTCACAAATAATAGACCATATTCATATGTCATAAGAGAGAAAACCTGAAAAACTACTCAATCATCCATACTGACAGTTGGGTATATGAAAAGAAAAACAACATTTCTTGTTCAACAATAACATGGATATAGCAAAATATAAATTGTAAACTTTAAATGTTCCGTACAATGCATAATTTATTGTATACTACAGAATGGAACAGTTATATTATCTTAAATCTGAAAATTGAATTCAATTTTTTAAAAAAATGAAGAAAAATTGCATGTAATTATTGGTCATTCATACAATGAAACAAATGTGCAATATAAAAGTAAAGAACTTACAAAGGAGAAAGATTGTGCAATGGTATGGTAGAACTTTTAACAAGCCTGAATTTACCCCCTGGGGCTAAACCAAGATCACTTTCTACACCAGAAATATCAGGTTTAAGTACTTCAACTACAACCCAAATATTAATGATGCCAATATCATCCAGTGTCAGCACATGAAAGTTTTTTGTATAATCTATAAAATAAGAGAAATTAACTTAAATAAACAGTATTGTATGTACAATTTTATTAATAACGATTAAGTTTAATATGGAATAGAAGTAAAAATATTAGTTAATTGTTAACAATTATCTACTTTCAAGAACATATGTTACAGGCATAATACAAACGAGTTAAAAAAATGTGGTAAAAAAAACCCCATATAAATACAATGAATTATTTTTAATAATTTAAGTTATTTTGTTTATTTAATACAATAATCTATATAGATGGTTTTTATGTTTTATCTTGTTTATTAATTTTATTGATTAAATGATTTTATCAACTAGTAGAAATCAAAAATAAAAAAGTAAGTCATAAAATTAAAGTAAATTTTATCTGCAAATCATAATAATAAAATAACTCATTGTTTTATAAAATAAAAGTATAGATCATATTTTCAAATTATTATTGCTGATTTATTAGTTTCAGTATCAAAATAAATTTATAAATGCTTATAAAATTGTGTTCATTATTATTTTAAGAATTGTGCATTGAATAATGTGCAAGAATTTAGAAAATTTGCAGTGTAACTAGGCAATTTGAAAAAACACTCTTCTATAACTTGAAAAGTGGAACTCAAGTTAATTTGAATGTTAAAATGAAACTAAACAAATTATTTCTATTTAAAAATAAGGAAATAAAAAGAAAGATTTTTTTATTAGAAAATCCAAGTTGGAAATCTATGGAAAACACTAAATATTTATTTGCATTTATAGATTTTCAAATAATTTTTTCTATTGTAACACATAATTTAACGATTAAAAATATCGATAACTTATGGTTAAAAATGTTTTTCAATAAATTTTCTTTTTTTCTAAGATACAATATGAATAAATAGCAATTATATATCATGCAACAGAAATATTTTCAAAATTTAATAAAAGTAAATGAGCACCTATAACCAATCTAAAGTTATGAAACAAAACACAAAAATTTTAATTCATTATTTATTTATATAAGTAGATTTTTTTTTTTTTTTTTTTTTTTGAATAGAAAGCACTTTAAGGAGATAATCAATAGTAAAATTTGTATAAGATACATGAAATTTTTTATAAGGTTTAATGCAAAAATAAATTGGATAAAATAAGTTTTCTTTAAGAAAAATTAGATAATATTTAAAAATAAACTGATGTAAAGAGTTATATCAGCAAATGTTTCTATCAAGTATGTAATAAAGTTGTGAAATTAACATTTTATATCATCATTGTATACAAATAAGAATATTTTAAACTTTAAATTGTTTATCTATAAATATCAATTGTTTATTTTGAATGTATATAAACATTCATTAATAAATATTCATTGACACAAACTTACTTTGCTTTAGAGAGCTTGATAATTTCCAACTAGCAGCTGTTTCACTGAAATTTTATAAGATTTGAATTGCAAAAAGGAAATAAACATATCATAAAACATTATTTTAACACTAATTATATTTAAGTCAAATATTTTCTAAATAAAACAAGTTAGTGTGGTTAGTAATCTACTGAAAATAAATGAAATACCACTATGATTTTTAAAAATTAAATGATAACTAAATCTCTCAAATGATAAAGATATATAAATGCAGAATAAGAATACTTTATAAAGAAAGTTATCATTTTATAGTACTTTAAAATAATTTTGAGGTTAATAAATTAAAAATAAACAACTTGCCAAAAATTATAATATTTAAAGAACACTGAAAGCAACTGTTTAGGTTCCAAAAATAATTATTTTCCCACTTCAATGAAAATAAAACATTAGGAATTGTTTCACACGTATTCTTAAAAACTAAATCCTAATGTTTTAAACAATTTTATTAGAATATACTTTTTATGTTCACATTGTCTACATAATGAGTAAAATCAAGTAACTATGTGAAATGTAATAAAATATAATATAAAAAATAAAAAAGTTATTGAAAATAGAATAATAAAGTTAATGGACTTTTTAAAAGTGCAAAATCAACGTTTTTAAATTTATATGAAATTTCTGCAAATTTGATATTATTTTAAACATAATATAATATTTTAAAGTAATAAGATATATATGCAAATGGTAGACTATAAAAATTTCCATGTTAAAGCTAAATATTCAACTCATTTAAAACAAAAAGATGTGTAAAACATCTATGGTAAATACAATGCATTATGCACTGATTGACATCAGAAAGTTGATGAAGCATTTTTGTTACATATATTATACATTACATTTTTTCGAAAATTATAAGCAGTATTTATTTTTTTGACAATATTCCCTTTAATTTTCAAAAATAATAAATAATATCAATGGAAACTTTCAAGCACAAATGTTAATAAAGACAATGAAAATGTGATAATATTGTGAAGATAAATTAATTTTTAAAAAATAAATTTTTCCTTACAGAACTCATTAAACTATATTTAATTTTTAAGCCTTTTGATCTTTTCTTTTGCTATTTCTAAAAGAAATACAACAGCATAAAAAATATTAACTTTTGGCATAAAACATACATTTTAATTTATATTATTAAATGCCAGTAATTTTATGTTAAACTTGGAATATTTTTTTAAATTTGTAGTATTTTTAATTATAGATATTTTATATGTATATACTAAATTATTATTGATTTATTTTTAAAAAAGATAGTTTTCAACTGAAAATTTAATAATTTGCTTAAATCAAAAATAATATGTACCTTTTGTTAAAATTTTCAAAACTTGTCATTAGTGATAAATAGTTTACTTTAACAGCACTAATTTATGACAAATATAAGGATAAAATAAATACATATAGTTTCTTAAAACCTATGAATATTTTTAGAGTGATAATAATTCTTTCTCAACATCATGTATAAATATCATATATTAAAATGAATAAAAAATGACATTTGAATAAAAATTATACATCAGTTTTAATTCCTATCAGGGTACTTGGGTAAATTGAATGTATTTTAACTCCTTATAAGGGATTTCATAACCATTACATGCACTTCCTTTCCCATTAAATTTGGGCACTTAACATATTATTGTTGATATGTGTAAGAAAATATTTACTTATTGAAAATATTTGGTAATTCATTTTATCATTTAATATTAGTTCAACTGTTTATATACATATATTTTAGATAACAATGTTATATTTTTTTATCTTTTAAAATTAAAATTAGGAATAGTTAGACAAATTTTTAAAATATGTATCAATGGTTCTTTGAAATGAAATCAATGCGAGAAAAATAAAGAAAATATTTTAAATAATTTGATATTAATGAGTGCACTATATTAATATTAGAACAATACAAAATAATGAATTTAGATATATATTAAACATTCAGAATATTTTTAAAAACAAACTCTCTTTGATAAATTTTTATTTAACCAGATTGATATTAAATTAATTATGAGATAAGTAAAATCTTATAAAACTTATCCCACAAATTTAATATCATATCGGTAAAATTAGATAAAAGAAAAAAAGAAAAGTTTACTTGCACACTGCTTGAATTCCAACTACACAGCTACTGTGATTTTCTGAGCCAAATATAAGTGCTAAAGGAAAAGTTCAAAATATAATGTAAGAATTCTACTATAAAATAAATAAGTAGTAATAATAAATTAATAAGTAAAAAAATTATTAGTTAGAAATAAAATTCTATGTAAGAATTGCAATTTAATACTATATAGTATAAGAGTAGGGCTGATAAAAAGTTTCAAAAATTTATACAAACTTTCTTTCCTTTTCTACCACATTGCATATTAATAAAACTTTATTAAAACATTTCTAGTAGCAACATCATTTGGTTTCTATTAATATTTTCAATAATCATCATAACAAACGCTCCATTAATCAATGATTTCTGTTGCATACAAATTGAAATACTGCAATTCTAGATGACACAATCAAATCCTACTCATAAATACTGGTGGCTGATAATATTTAATTTCTATTTTCATTTCAAGCATGTTTTAAGTTATTTTTATGCTCCTTTAAGACATTTGTGTTTTTCTTTTTACACATTTTTCAAATACTTAACATTTATTTTCATTTGAAAAAAAAAATCATCTATATAAGATTTATTTAAAAAATGACATTCCATATCATTATTAATTAACACGCATTTAACACATTATATAAAATAATCTTGTTTAAAATATTTATTTATTATTAACTAAGCATAAATTTTATATTTAAGACGAACTAAATTTACTTTTAATCGAAAACAACATGATTTTAGCATAAGTAATTTATTAAGGATTTGAATATTTTTTACAGCATAAATGATAATTTTTTAAATATTTTTAATAAGGTAAAAAGGCATTATTTTCATTTTTTAATTGAATGATAGCTCATTTTTACTTAAATGACAATTAGAAATTTCAGAACTTTTCATAAGCTAAGCTATTGTATGAATATAGAAATTGCAGTATCTTTTACATCTTTAGATTTCCATGATATTATTCAACATAAAAATTTTCTTTTATTCTGTAATCTCAATAAATATTAATTAAAAAAATTAAACATTACTATTTCATATAAAGTTCTTTTTTAACAGGATTTTTTAATACATGAATATAGTTATTTTTGATTACATTTTTGTGAACTACATGAACAATTTCAAGTTTATTTGCTTACATACAATATAATTTTATAAATAGATGAAATTCGAACTTATTTATACATTTTAATACTGGTTACAATTAGAAATTTCTAAAAAAAATTAATTATAACAATCTAATTACTCCTTTTACCATAAGTATTGATATAGAGTTTAGAGATATATTAAATATAAAGTGTTTTTATATTACAAATACACATCATTAAGTTTTTATGTAAACTTTAAAACTCTACTCATTTTTAAGCTTTTTTCATTACATTGTACTCTTGCCCTTATCATTTATGAAAGTGTAAATATTTACAATAATATTCTAAATCTTTATTTAAATTTACCAATAATAATAATAATAATAATTCTTATTTGTATATATTTTAGAATTTTATAAGATATTATCTTTGTACATTATTTAACATTGTTTTTGTAATTGTTTAAAAATTGTTTGCTTTAAGCATAGTATAATTAATTTTAAGTGACAGTAGTGTTTGGTTTTACATTATATGCTCCTTAATTCTGATGGTTTCACATATGATTTTATGCCTTCATTTTGATTTTGCTTTAAACAAATGCTTTTTTTTAAATTCCCTATTAAAAATGCAAGATTTTTAAAATAAATTTTTAAAATTAAATACT
The DNA here is from genome assembly GCA_026290005.1 of Latrodectus geometricus. Taxonomy (NCBI): domain Eukaryota; kingdom Metazoa; phylum Arthropoda; class Arachnida; order Araneae; family Theridiidae; genus Latrodectus; species Latrodectus geometricus. The sequence goes on along the minus strand of JAPDSC010015551.1, from coordinate 8,619 downwards.
TGGTCTATGCGAATTTTAATACACCACTATATCAAATGTATTTAGATTAATATCAACAATAATTTATTGATTGCATAGTTCAGATGTAATTTTGAGATAAAAACAAATGAACAACTATTAGTTCAATATTTTATATTTAAAATACACATTCCCACCATTTTTCACTTGATTGGAAATAACGCAAGGAAAAGTATAAATGAAAATATAAAGAGTAAGATTTGCGAATTATTTAACCATGTTCTTGAAAAAATATTAAATATTAGTTGCACTAAATAAAGACTCTAAATACCATTCCTTCTTTAGTAAATAAATATTGATAAAAGTTTTGGAATTATGGGATTATCTCCAATAAGAACTTCATTGAAAATTAAAGAAAATATTAAAAAAAAATTTCAAAAGTTTTGTTTATTAAAATCGTAAAACTTTTCATAATATACTTGTTAGTTCTTTAAAGCATATGATTTAGTAACATATAAAACAACATTTATTTCTCATTAACCATAAATACTAAGAAAATTTATCCAAGGAGTATTACAAAACAAGTTACCAATTAACTATAATTATTTGTCTAAAATGCAATAACTAACATTTCAGAATTAATTACAGATTTTTTTTTTTAACAAAATATTAATATAAAACAATTTTACATATAATATTTATAGCAAAATGTATTGGTAGATTGAACTTAAATGAACTTATATTGTAAATAATGATTACTTAAAATTGTGGGGCCTTTTAAAATTTATGATGATTTATATTCATAAATAAAACAATAAACAAAAAATTCATACACACATATACATAATGTATAAACGAACCTGTGTTATATGTGGAAGCTAATAAAGGTGATTCATCACCCATTAATGTAAGTGAGACATTTGATCTGATATCACTTAAATCCCAAAGCATAACAGTTCCGTCAACCTTTAAAGAAAATGTAATTTATATAATTAAAATGTTTCAAAGTAATTATCGATCAATTTTAAAAATGCATTTCTATCATATACATGAATATGTATACCTATGCACCCATTAAACAAAAAATTAAATACTTAATCAAATATCATGTCAATGAGTGTATAAATCTATTTCTAAGAATAGCTTAAATTCAATTAGGAAGGTTAATTTATATAATTAAGAGGGATTACAGAAGGTTTAGCACATATTACAGAATTAATGAATACTCTTTGTTGGTTTTTTGGTGACAAGCCTACACAATGTGTGTTATCTAGTTGGAAAATTTAAATAATTATTTAACCGCTTGCCTGATTATGACGAGTTATCTCGGGTTCGTATAATATGCAGTTGATTGTTATCCCGAGAAAACTCGGGTGAAGCAGAATTTGTCAGTAAGATTTGTTTTATCACGTTTGTACTCGGCCTGGAGGAAATGAAAAAAATATTCAGCTTTAACTGGCAGTTTCCCAAGTTTTATTGGTTTTTCTGTTCTTTTGTCGGGATTGGTCACGTGTATCTCTTTGGTATAGTATATGACGGCTTGTGGATTAGTAATGTACAAAGGAGAATAGTTGCGTTGAAAAAAAGTAAAATTATGGCGATGATGCCATAAGAAAAGCGACCAGCGTACGGAATGTCAGGTATCACTTTGTGTGGTCCCTTGTTTCAAAAACTATCATACAAAGGCTAATATTTAACTTTTTTCCAATTTGCCCGAGATAACTTGGGATAGTAAATTATTATTAAAACTACATACTTTTACACTTGTAAAAAACTAAAAATTCAACTTAAAACTTACATATTTTGTTTTGTTTCGTTTCCTTGTATTAAATAATAAAATAAAAAAAATATGATGATTTTTTGCAATTTTTTCTAAAAAATTTGTAAGGAAAGTGGTTAAAAAAAAAAAAAAAAAAAAAAAAAAAAAAAAAAAAAAAACACACACACACACACAGAAATTTTTAACAGACTAAAATTAGATAACTTAGCTGGTATGTTCCCTGAGGAATTTATGAATATTGAATGTATGACACTCAAATGCATGATATCTTAAAAACTGTTTTGTTGTCATCTCAAAATATGAAAATATTGAAAATAATTTGTGATAAAAATGATACATAATATTTGAATATGTTTAAGAAACTCTGCTTATCCATATGAATTCTTTCAAATGATAGTCCTAAATTTACTCATGGAAAGCAATTTCAAGTTTATAGATCCATTGATAATGTAAACTACATTTTATACCAATTTAAGATTTTAAATGCTTCAACTTAATCATAGCAGTATTTAATATTATGTAACACTCAAAACAGAAAATGTCATCATTTCTCAGATTACAATTTATTTACAGTTATTTACAGTTCTAGTTCAATAATTTCAATCCAATGGAGATGAAAATATTAATGTTTTTCAATAAATATAATTTTCAAGAGATAATGACAATAAATATTCGCTGAATATAATATAAACTACAGTTTTAATTCAAAAGCATGTGATGGGTGTACACAACTTTATTTATTAACAATTTTTAAAATACAGGAGATTAATATCCACAAGCTGTGTAACTTGTTTATAATTTTTCTACTATAAATCTTTTTACTATTATTATGATATACATTTTCTTGGACATGAAAGTTATACAATTTCTAGTAAAACCACCTGACAAATATTAGTTTATTTGCTTTCTATAAAATGAACAAATAAAGCAATTAAGCCATTCTGTGGTAAAACACAATTTCAATTTTTTCCTTATTTTTCAAATAAATCAATGTTTATTCATTCAACAATGTTATTTTCTTATCTCGTAAAACAATTTATACATCATTATCCATATTAATTTTTTTATGAAATTTTGGAGTTTTTTTTTTTAAAAAAGATTGATTAAGTTTTCACCAAGTTTGTAAACTTGTTAGAAATCCTTTACAAGCTATATTAAAGTCAATAAAACATGGCTTACAAATATTAATAGAAAATTTCAAGATTTAAAATATCTAAATGGGTAGATTTTTTATGACCCTAAGCAACTTATGAACTAAAAATTTATATAAATTATGAATGCTTTATAAACAATGCCAAAAGCTTTAATTAAAATTATGATTGTAAATAAGATGAATTTAAAACCAAAGTAAAAAGCAATAAGAGCACAAGCAATTGTAAAATTACAATTCAATAAATTTAATTTAATATGCAAAATTATAGGAATGATGTCATTTATTAATTTCATACATAACTGAATTGAGATGAATATAAATTACATGAAAATAAATTTGTTAGTTTACTTTTAAGAAGACTGGTTTTTTTCAGAAAACCAATGCTTTCTAATTTGGTTGGTTGCTTTCTATGCAATGTTGTAATTAGAATGACATTTTGATAAAAAATTTAGAACAACATTGGAATATTTTTAGGACTTGAAGTTTATTCAGTAAAAACATAAGCAATATAAATTCATTAGACATATAAGTGATTAAAATAATGGAAACACCAGTGAATAAAAGTGATATTTTTGAATGTGCTTTATAAATAAGGTATCAGCTTTTTATTAATAGAATTGTATATATTCTTGGTTTAGTATGTTGTAGCTTTGTTGGAGTTCTGTAAGTCTTGAGTCCAGACCAATTAAATTTTCAAAGAGGCTGAATTGTAGGAGTCCATCTAGCTGGAGAAAGAGGGAATGAAACATTTCACCTCTTAAGTGTTTCTAGAGGTACAATGTCTAAAGTCATGACAGCATACACATAATGTGACAAGGCAGGCTCAACAAAGCAAAATAGTGGATGGAAAAAAAAGCCCAGTGAAAGAGATTAATGGGTATTGAAGCAGATTGTTAATGTCTAAAAAGCAAACAACTGCAGCAAAAGTGACTACAGAGCTCAATCAGCATCTTGATCCTTCAGTTATGTTTGGAGAATACCTGCACAAGTGTGCGATCATAAGTGTTTTCCTCCAACTCTCAAGAAGCAGATGAATCTGTTATAATATGGACAGCTGTAACATAATTTTGTATTGGACAAAATACAACCCTTAAATGAAGTATTACAGGAAAGAAGTTTAGAGAAATTTTAAACCCATTTCATGATGCAAACTTTGTTTTCTGTAGGAGATAGAATTTTCCAGGATAATATAATGTGTCTATTCATGCAGCAGGACTTGTCTAATCATGATTTGTCAAATACAAGGATAATGATAAGTTAAATATCTACCTTATTCAGCAGTCACCCGATCTTAATATAATTGAATCATTAGTCTATTTTAAAGTGTTCAAAACAGAACTGATATACACTATTGGAAATTCTCCCAAAATTTTCACATTAGCTCTATAAATAATGGTACAATATTCCTCTATTTTGAACTGGTATGAATCGATTACATGGCAAATTCAAGCTGTATTACATGTCAAAAGAGGTTCTAAACCATAATAGTAAAGGATTCTTTATAAATATAAGGGTTTTCCATTATTTTGATAACCACCTGTAATATATATACATTTATAGACATAATTTATATATAGTAAAAAGCAAATATATAAACAAAATTACATTTTCTAAAATTATTTTTTTTCTAATTGTAATTCTATTCTTTTGTTTACAAAAACAGATAAATTCTAATAGGAAAATTTTTAATCTTATGAAGCATTCAAAGAACATTTTTTATGATATATCTATCAAATTTGTTCAACATAATAATCTCAATATAAGTGTCTTCTTTTATTAAAAACCAGAAGTATATTAGAATTCATTATTATTTTCATTTTAAAAATCAAGTCTAAACTTTTAACCAGTATGAGTTTCCTTCTCATTAATTACATAAAATTTATATAGAGGTAAAAATTGATGTAATTCAAAAGTTCAAATCGAGTGAAAAATTCCCTAAATCTGGCAATTTAAAATCAATATATATTTTAATTATACAATTTGACATAATTCAATATAAAAAAATTTTTTTATTTCATTTGTGTACAACAATGTTTACATATGAAAATGAATATCAATTAAAACTTTTATTGATGTGATATTGAAACTCTTAAAATATCATTTAATTATTAATTCATATGAATTAAATGAATGATTGTGTAATATTATCTAAATGTATTCTTTATGTATCCTTTAAAACTTATATATAAACAAATCAGTAAATTTTATTACTTACATAATGAATAAAAGTACATTCTTAAAAATCATAATTTAAATGAAACAAAAATCAAAATAGATTTGTTAAAAATTGAATGGAAATAAAATACATAAATACCATTCCAGCGCAAATTATACTGCTTCCACCAGGACCAAATGTTCCACAAATAGGTTGACTATTGGCCATCAAAATACTAATGAAAAAAATAATGTAAAAATACTAGAATAATCTCAGTATAAATTTAAGACTCTTTAAAAATGTTGCGATAGATACTTTCTATTCAGGTTTCTTACTATTCAATACATTCCAAACACATATAATGCCCTTTTCTCCATCTATATTTACTGGTGATGGTAGCTGAAATACAAAACAGGATACATTTCCTCAACTTAATATAAAATAAAAATTTAAAAAATATAAGGATCATGCTCTATTTACCTGAATCATGTTTCCATAAATGGTGAATATAAATGGAAATGATGCTGGACTAAGATAAATGCTAGATATTGGCACATCTAAAAATGTTTAAAATTACAAAATCTATGAAATTGAAAATTTCCATTTTAAACATTATTTTATAAAATGTAAAAAAAAAACCTACCTAAATAAATATATCACTGATAAATATTAATTGATAACAGTACTACTTTTATAATTTAATATAAGAAATATTATGCAATATTACCTTAATGTTTGAAAATCTTGGCTGGAAAAAAGTATTCAAAATCATATAAGTTTATACTTCTTATAAAAATGTTACTGAAGATTTAGTAGAAATTGTAAAGGTTTGTGCAGAATCTCAAGAAACAAAATTGAGGAGTTTATTAGGAATTATATTAAATTACTATTAATTAACACAATCAACTGTTTTGTTTTTTTTTTTAATTTTCTACCATTAAATTGTTATGCACAAGAAACATACAACTAACAGAAGCTTGACCATAAGAGAGTAGCAATAGCAATTTATTATCTTCCAATGAATAACAATAAATTTGTCATTTTGAAGTAAATTAAAATAAAAAGAATCCACTTTAATGGAATCAAAATAGTCTCTAATACAATCTTGAGATAGTGCAAATGGTACTAATGATTGATATTCTTTGTATTACTCATGTTTTGGAAAACAATGTTTTATTTAATGCATAATTTTATAAACTAATGTATTTTATTAATAATAAATATACTATAAGATAATACAATAAAAATTTAAAGATATCTTATACTTTCTTGCAATCTATCAAGTAAATATATTTCATTTTCTCTTGGAAAATATTTAAACAATTAATAGTAAAAAAATTTCACAAATAAAAATTATTTCTACAAAAATGAATTTCAAAGTTTTTCTTTTAATATATAAAATGATTATTCAAATATTAATTTATTACCTTTAAGGAAGTTTAATGATGGTAACAAATAATACCCATTACTCTGAAAAAAGTCTGGTCTTTTATTAGTAGTATATTCTCTCTTACTAGAAGAAAATTCTTCATCAAGAAGAGTCAACATTAACTGTAAGAGTTTAATATTTTTATAACATATGAATTGCATTTATAAGAAAAATAATATTTTAATAAGGACATGTTGCAAAATTTTTTATACAAATAAAATATAAATTTTATAATCTCAAAATAAAAGACAAAGCATAATAAATATAATTGAATTGTTTCATCAAAAATTTCATAGCCTAGCTTTTAGAATTAAAGTTTAACATTTTTATTTTTCTATAGGAAGAAAAAAGTAGAATATAAAAAGATTTTATAATTCTATAGGAAGAAAAAAGTTGTATAGCTAAAAATTCTTACATTAAAATTTACAATTTTCCAAAAGCAAATTGAAAAAAATTAGGTTACCTATCAATAATTTTTATTATTAAATATTCGGCATAGTTATTGAATTTTTTTTTCATATTTCACAGAAACTTAAGAAATAAAAAAAAGTCACCACATGAACTTTATCAGTATTTATCTATTAAAAATTTATTAATTTAAATTATTATTCTTTTTTTCCATAGCACTACAATCTGGGATCAGCCTTGGCATGTTGAACAATGTCATAACAAATCTTCATATTTTTGGCTCTTCTAGAATCAAATGAATTTTATTTATTTACCCTTATTATGCCAAGCATTAATTTTAATGCATAATGCAACTTAATAAAATAGTAATGACATTAGTTAAATTGGTTTAATGAATATTCTTATTAAATTAACAGTTTTAACTTCTGTAGAAGTACATTTTAATGAGAAATAAAATGGAATAGCAATAACTGAAATCTGATTTTAATAAATTATACAAACATAAAAATCTTTTCCCACTGATAGAATTGCAACAAAATCTCAAGCTCAGTACAGTAATGATCAATATTTATTAAAAAAATTCTTCCCTATGTAAAGTTTTTAAAGATCTTAATGGTACTCAATTGACAAATTTTTATAAGAATAATTTTTCTTTATATATGATTTTTAAATATATCTATCTGTCCAAAATGACAAAAAGAAATAATATATACTTGAATTATCATAATTATTCATCACTGAATGAAATATTTTTGAGCAAGAGTAGACTCAGAAGAAAATATATAGTATCAAATAGAATATTGGAAAGCATATAGTGTGTTCATTTCATAAAAGGAATTTTAAAATATGAACAACAAAAATTTTAACTCTTGCAGCATTCTACTTGCAAATTTAATAATATCATGCTGTAAATTTTCAAAACTACTAATGAAATTGAATAATGCATAATGTAACAAATCTGTAAAAATTGTATGAAAAAAATTAGAAAAGAAAGAATTATAAGAAAAAATTAGATTGCTGTTCTGAACTCTATACAGCATTTTGACTGTTGTGCATTACCAAAGATTTTCAGTAAATTCATTCACTGAAAATGTTTCACTTATTTAAACTGTAGATATTCTTCAATTTGAAATTTCATCAGCCGCTTAGAAATCAGATACAGTTTTCAAATGAAATATTGAGAAAGGATGAACAAAGAAATAAATGTTCTCATAAAAAAATATCAAAGATTGAAAATACCAATAACTATACAACTAAAGTTAGCTAGGGATGGGCAACATACAAATATATAAGTGCTGAAGTGTCTTAGTTGTTCAGATTGTGATTTAATAGAGATTTCTGATTTCTGTTTGACCTATACAGTTTGTGCATAATTATAATGAATGCTTAAGCAATAAATTATAATCTACTAACTTTTCAACATTCTCTTTCAATACCTACTTTCTCTTGATAAGCCCTAAGTATTTGTGTCATTGATGCTCACTAACTATTTGCAAAAACTAGATTGTTATAATAAAAATAGCAATCAAATTGTCAGAGGAAATATTTTATTTATATAAAAGTTTTTGCTACAACAGGTTTCTTAAAAAGCAAACTCAATTCACTTTACAAACAGACAACCCTTAATCTGTTATATCTTCATTCTTGCATTGTATAGACTCACGATTTGTAGTCCCAGTTATTCAACAAAATCTTTTCAACCATTTTTACAGCACCAAAAGAATATGACACCAGTT
>JAPDSC010015542.1:0-27622 GCA_026290005.1 Latrodectus geometricus | reverse complement strand
AAAGGGGTAGATTGAAGATCTAATAAGTTTTTTCAGCTTTCCTAAATAATTTTCAAACTGGAAAACACTAAAATTATCTAGGTGGCCATACCTTTTTACATTTTCAATAAGATGTGATAGTGCAGGGATACTGTATGTGATAAATTCTTTGCCATACAAAATTGTACACCAAGAGATTTTTCAATGACCAGTATTCATATTGAAAAATGTAACAAGAGGAAACAGTTGTAATATTTCTCAGATAACATATTTTTCAATAGAACTGGTTCTGTATAGAGAAAAAATTATCGCCATTCAGTAGCTTTCCAAAGATCAATGTGTTTTAAATGGCTGTTTTTTTTCACCATCATTTCTCAAAGAAGCATTAATTTCTGGATAAGTCATCTATCGATACCATTTACCTTTTCGTCACCTACCATGTATCATAACCATAGTAACCAGTCAACAATTTAGTACAAGTAACAAAAGCTCTTGATGGATATCACAAATTACTGCATTAACAAAAATTGAAAAGTTTTTACCCAATATTGCAAGACCAGCATAACAATTTTTGAATCTTTAACTAATTCTTCCAGAAATTCATTGATATCAGGTTTCTTTTCAACAAATAAATACCAATGAGAAAAGGTGTATCTATTATCTTTCTAATGCTACCTAAAATTGGCCAAAATTTATATGAACTGTTATACAAAGGAAATCTATCAATATGTAAATTTATGCTTATAGTAGACTGTTCCCAGCAAACACAAACTGTCGGCAAAAGACCGGGCCGCAGCTGGTCAAGCCGGTTTTCTGTTGGCCACGGCAAGCCTCTCATGGTTAGTTGATGGCCCGGCTCCGGCCATTACGGCCACGGTTGAGTGCTGGCCAAAATCAACCGGGTCGTAGCTGGAATGATGAGTGGTGGGCCACCAGATTCTGGCCATTGATGGCCCTACAGTTATTGGCCAGCAAAACTCAGACAATTAATTTTATTGCTAATAATCTCGAAAATTACCAATTATAAATGATTATTTTGAAAAATTTGAAAAGTTCTTGATATAATAATGATTCTCAAATATTTTTCTTACACATATGAATTTGAATGAAATAGTGCTGTACATGTCAAAGTCTAAATGAATCTTTTTAATTATACCTATTTAATAAAATTAAATGTTAATTTCTTAAAATCAGTCAAAGATTAAAAACTTTATTTTTATAAAAAATTTTGAAAAGGAAAGCCATTAAAAATAAGGTTGCAAAAGTCTTTCTATATAACAAATAAAAAATATTTTGGTTATAAAATAATAATATGAATTTATATATTGTAGTATATCATTTAATCACGATTTTATAAGATGTCCTTAAACATTTTAAAAAAACTGTCATAGATATCTGGGGAGTAAGTTAACTTGTTTATTTTGTAATTTCAAAATGAATACTTTTGCTTCATCAGTGATTAAATTTTTTATACCAATTTTGGTTTGTTTTCATGTTTGCGAATTTCAGGCTCTTCTATAATTATATGCTCCTGAGTTGGATTTTACCAGTTAGGTGGAAAGCAGTCGAGTTGGGAATCTTCATAATTTATAAGCAGGGGTAGACAATAATACCCTCAATACTTGTGACCAGCTAATCTCATAATTTTATTCGGTGATAATTTTATTCATGACCTGTTTAATGTGCTTTAATCGCAGTGCTAAACACGATGGATCTTCGATTAAGACGGGGTTCGAACTAAACTACCTTCCGGTTGTAAGAATGATACGAAGCTATCAAGACCTAATATGCTGAATAGCAAAAATATTAAATCTGACTATTATGGTGCTTATAAAATTGTATGAACCAATGCTGGAAACATCGGAAATGTGTTAGAGTAGTAATAATTCAATGTAAAAATTATCTATTGATTTTATAAATTTCTGTAAAATAAAATGAATAAAATTCTTTTCATTGTACAGTCAAAAATTCAATATAAAAATAAATCAATATCCAAATAAAAATAATTTTATTAGAAAGCAATTTTTGCCTGTAAACTGGGCTGCAAACAAATTCTACTCGTAAAGTTTATATTTTTTACAGCAAAAAAAAAAAAAAAAAAAAAAAAAAAAAATTTACGCAAAACACAGATTTTTATTGTTTGTTCTTCATATCACGTAATAATGTGTCGTTAAAAACTGTCATATATGATAAAGCAGTGCTAGATGAAATACTTCAATATAATAAAGACTGCTATAAAATATAATTTGGAAAAAAATCTTTTTTTTATACAAAAAAAAAAAACTTGTTTCGAGCCTGAATGACCATATGCAATTCAATTAACTTGCAATTCTTGAATAATTTCAATAGATAATCACTTAAATTCTGTTAAATTTTTTACATTATTTTTTCATTATAAAGGATTTTTTTAACGAGTTTTATCGTAAATTTTTATCAGGTGAACAATGCTTCTCATTAGACTTTACGCACCATGTGTTCGATTGCATCAATATTTCCAATCAATTTTTAATTTTAATTCATACAAACAAATTTATTTTTTTCTTTTTTCTGAAAATCACGCTCTGCACACAGCGCCACCTGTGATATATATATTATTTCTCAACGCCAACATCTTTTTAGCGCCAAATTTGGCTAATTTTCATCGTAAATTACAATAACCTAAGACGTGGGAAATTTCTTGGAAAAACTTCTCCCCAAAAGATATCCCGCTGTTTTACGATAGGGTAGGGAACAGCATCCTTGTTAAGAAAGGTATTAACTTTACTTACTCAAGGGCATATCTGTATATGTAAAAACAGAATGATTTCTGTAAATAAAATGCATTGACATTGGAAAAAGGACTATGATATGTAATTTTATTTTTAGTTTTATTAACAATTAAAAATAGATTTTAAGATTGAAATATTATAAACTATTCTGTTATTTTGTTTTGTTATATTATTTACTATGATTTTGAAACTGGATTAAAATTATAACAATATATTCAAAGTTGAATGAAATTAACATAAAATTGTAACTGTTTACAAGTTTACAAAAAATTAATATTTTTCAATATAAAATAAAAAATTAATAAGAAGAAAACATGTTCATCTGAAAATAACACAGTAATTTGAGACAAATAAGTTAATCGTATTTAAAATCATTTTGTAAATTAAATCTGTGCGTTTTTACTTCTAGAGAAGCAATTAGACATTTATTTTTCCATTTTAACTTAAGCTAACCTTAAGTAATTGAAAAAAATACTCTTTAATCAGCCAAGATACAACCAATAAATGTAATATTGGTAGCTTTATAAAAATTTTTAATTTGTTATTTAAAAATTTCCTATAACATTGTGCCTAATTAGAATTTTAATATAAATTTTGAGATATTTTTAAGAATTTTGGTTTGTTGTAAGTGTTTAGTCAAAAAACAAAACTTTTTTATAACAAGACAAATGATACTAACAATACAGACATAAAAGTTGAAGATTCATATTTAAACAACTGAAAGTTTTCTATAGTAGATTCATTCACGAATTTTCTCTAAGAAAGTTGTCAAGCGAGATGCAAATGCTATTACATTTGATAACAAAGGCTTGAAAATAATATATTAAGAATGAGAAAAGATTAAATTAGACTTTGGCATTTTAAAAATATAATTAATAATAGTAGAGGATGTAAAGCCTTATAATGGACTTTTGTTATGTGTAAAATGAAATCTTATATGTGGAAATCAGAACTACAAATCGTAGTTTTTTTCGTTCCTGTTTAATAAAAATAAAATATATTGGTTCAATTCCGCTTTCCGTTCCTCCAAAAATAACGGTTTGCAGTTTAGTTTCAAATGAATAATTTTATTTTATGAATATTTTAATACAAATAAAAATATTCATGAAATAAAATTATTCATTTGAAACGGAACTGCAAACCATTATTTTCTATCATGAAGAAAAAATGCAATTCTAACAACAAAAATCGGATTTCATAACTAAATTCATGATTATGTCGATTCATGTATTCTAATCGATTGCCAGTCACATGGTGTTCTTGACTTTGCAATAATCATGTAAAATATATTTACATATTCAGTTAACATATAAAAATTGCATTTAATTGTTCAAATATTTTCTAACATGGTTTCATTGAGATTTCTGTTGTAGAATGTGTAAAACAAATAAAAAGGAATACAAATAATAAATATAGATATACAATTAAATGTGAAATAGTCTCATCAATTAATGGGGATAAGACCTGTTAATAATGAAATATCGTAAAGCATACAACTTGATAATTTTTGTCGACATTGTAATTATCCTTATATGTAAATCAAACAAACCTTCATTAGTAATAAATTTAAACCTGAATCAACGCTACAGTAGAAGCCAAAACCACCACTGCAATCTTAATCAAGAGTCTGAATAGATAATTTTATTCTCTTCCCAGAAGTTATTAAATTATAAAATATTTTATTAAATTATAAATTATTGATAAGTGATGATTACAGCATCAAAAGGACTGAAGATATATCAAATTCAATAAACCCTATTTTTTTTATTTTTATTTATTTTTTTTTGTTCAGTTCTGGTTTTCGTTCCGACGAAAACATCGGTTTTTTCTGTTCTTTGGTTTAGTTCCAGTTCAAAGCTCTGGTAGAAATATTTATCATGTTGTAGGAAATTAATTTTGAGCATTATTATGTTTTATTCATATTTCTTGCAAATGATTAAAATTGAAAAAGTGGGGAATTAAAGGCAAAATTTAAATATTAATATTTTCCTTGCAGCGATGCTATATCAGTGATAACTTTGAAACAAATTAGAACTGAAAAAATATTAGTATTTTATTACTAGATTAAACACGGTGCTTTCAAATATTATACATTAAGATCTTCTATTTTAAAGTATTTTTAGCTTTTCTCTACCTACTCTTTTATTACCAATTTTAAACATTTATTGATTTCCTTAGAGAACACGAACAAATGAAAAGAAAAAAATACTACAAGATTTTGAAGAAATTAAATGCAAGCAGATATAAGATATTCTGGCCTAAAATGTAAAAAGCATTTTAAAAAATATTGAAAAATTTTAAAAATAGACTATTATATGCAAAAAATAGCATGAAGTTCTTTAAAAATAAACAAAAAGGAACTTTTATCACAATTGCGAAATACAATAGATGACTGAAATTAAACAGTTATTAAACGAAATACAGAATACAGGATATATATAAAAAATAAAGACAAAAATATTAAACTCTGAAAGATGGGAATGAATAATTTTTGTTTATATTAAGACGAGGAAAATAAAAAAGTTCTCACACTTGACACTTTGAAAAATGTATAACGTTTCTTTAAAAATTTTGATTTTTGGAAATAGAATGAGAGAATAAATCACAAGAGTTCATGTAAGGGCTGGGTGCTGAAATTTTAACAGATGTTTTGTATTGATAACAAAATATTTTGGAAGCAAAGAAATGTTATTCAAAATATTCTATTATTGAACTTATTGTAAACAGGCATGCAATTCTTTTGACTTTTTTTTATCTTCTTATAAAGCCTAATTACAAAGAAAAAATATTAATTCTCATTAAAAAAAAACAAGATAAAGTCTAAAATTGAAATAAAATCTACAAAGTGCTCTCGCGGATACAGGTAATTAAATAATATATAAATACATTTGTAATAACTCATATTTTTTATTTTAATTAAACATTGATAATTAATTTTGACCATGTAGGAAAAATTATGTAATCTTAATGTATTTATAAGACATTTCACATAATTATTTTATTGTAATTAATGTAAACAGTTTTCTAAAAAGTATATAAAATGTTTCTTTAATTTTAGTGTAAAAGAGACAGATTATTCTCCCTGCATGTCTGATTACATCATCAACGAGGAATTCCTGCGTCATTTTTGGAGAGCATTTGAAGTAGCTCTTTCCTTCCTCCACCCTTGCTCTAAGCCCCCGGGGGTAATTTGATGTAGCTACTGTTAAAGGAGACGGGCTACGGGAAAACAGAAACGACTCTTTTTTTCTTTTGGCGTTAGTATATTTATTTTCGTGAACTATTACGCCAAAATTGGTAAACTCAAGTTGCGTAGGAAATTGATTGACAATTAATTTTAACCAATAGTAAGTACTATGTGAATACTCCCTCCATAGACTTTGAGAACTATCGAGTGCGGGAAATAGAATTTGCTAACATCTATATTTGGATAAGATCTATATAACATTTAGACTCTCGTCGGAAAAATTTGCTCTCGTCGAATTCACGGATGAGAAAAATGTCCTTTTTGTTGTACCAACAACTTGGCTTTTCAGTGAAATAGATCAGAAATCTAACAAGAAAAGATGCCAAGCCATTGGAAACTTGGGAAAAATTTAAGGTGAAAGTTGTTTACCAATCATGTAAGTTCAGACATTACTATCATTTTTAATATCGAACTTTAATATATGTAAAATAATTTTTTGTTTTAAACTTAGAAATATCTGTAATTTTATAACTTGAAAAAAATATTTTTCTGATCAGCTTATAAAAGGTTATAATACTCGATTCCTTTTAATTTTTGAGATTGTATAATATTATTTTGTTCTAAAGCGTGCACATCAACTTACTCTTGTGTGTACCAGCAATTAAATAGTGAGAGACATTTTTCTTTCAAGCAGAAAAAATGTACATTGATAAATAGATTCATAAAAGGACAACAATAAGTAATTTAAATTGCTGAAATGTATGTTTTATATGATTTATATAATGAATATGTATAGATAAATAGGAAAGCAATTGTGCTAAGACATATTTTCATAAAAGCATTTTAATTTATTGTCATTTTTAATATAATAGTGATAAAAGTGTTCTATTAATAGCAATTTCTTTCTCACATTTGATAAATTATAATAGGATAATAATTTTAAGTATTTAATTTTAGCAAACTATGAAAAGATTTAGTAAAATGGTAAAAATATTACTTTAAAAAATCTTGACTTCTTAGTGTGTACAATATATGTATTACACATTATGAAACCTCAAAATGTTATCTAAGATTTTAATAATTAATTATATAGTAATTCTATGAAAACTACTACATAATTTAATTTATATCAGTAAAAATGTTTATTTTTTCAAAATATGATGAGTCAATATATTACAATAAATATGAATTAAAAATTTGTTTTAGTATACTAAAATTTAAACGCATTGAAGCCAAAAATATTTTCAGCATCTAATTCCATATTTTAAATTAAATCTATGTATTTAAAGTTTAAATTTTCTAAAAAGTTTAATCAGGTAAAATAAATAAATGTAGCTAAAAAAGTATTTTAGGTTAATTAAACTTACAACTATCTAGATATAAATATTATCCATAGGTAATATATAAATATTATCCATAGGTATTATCCATACTAAATTAAAGCAAAGTACTGTAAAACTTATCTGCTTTATTATGCTTGTATTAAGAATTCCAGATTTTTAAAGTTTACATGACAATTTTATTGACGTACTCAATTTGACCTGTTTTAACATTAAGATACACCACTAGTTTTAACATTAAGAGGAGAATCAAAACCATGAACAGTAACAGTTGAATTCATGACTAGTTCATATAACTATTCAAATGATTGGCTTGTTATATGTTCGTTGTAAATTTAAGTCCATGTTATTATTTTAAATGTAAAAATAATTATTTTAGGTTCTTTTTATTTTTAAATATAATATTTTGAAATAATAATTTACTTTATATTCATGTATATTTTCGTATTAAACTCTTTTAGCAATGAATTGAAGCTTATAGAATTATTATTAAAAAAAATAAATAAAAGTAACTGCCAAATCTAATAGAATATAAATAATTTTATTGCAAATTTTTTAATAAAAATGAACAGTAATATTTAGCTAACTGCATTATCAGTTTACTACATTAAGAACTGGATATTCATTATTTGTATAGTTGTTTTAATATATAAAATTAAATATAATTGTGTGTGTGAAATAATTATGCAAAAATAAATATTATAAATCAAAATTAAAAAGATTCCAATTATGAGTCTTATAGAGGTAACTAACTGTTTGTGTCATTTTACTTCCCCTCTTTTTTCTTAATATTAACTTCTGGAATTTTTATTAAACATAAAAGTTTTATTTTTGTAATGTAGTTACATATAAAATAATTTTATTACATTTTATTTTTCTGTTAAAATACTACAATCTGTTGAATTGTAAGAACTGCTGCTTGTACATGTTATAATGGAAGGAAATATAGTCAAAATTTAAGCAAATAGTGAGAAATTAGAATATTAAAACATTTCTTTCATGTTAAAAGAAAATATAATGAAAAATATTTATGACTGAAATTTAAAGCAGTATACGTTTAAACATATCCATCAATATAATGTAAAAAGATAATTTTCAAACTTACATAAACATGAAATTCTCAATTTATTTCATTGTGAAAATTGTATTGTTTTAAAAAATGCTATCAATAAATATGGATCAAACAAAAAATAATAATTTACTGTAAAAATTATCCTTATTAAAGTTCCTTCTTTTCTGTAATTAAAATTTTTCTATTTTTTTTAAATAATTCAGAAGTTATTTTTTAAAGATTACAAAAAGTAATTTGAATTTATCACTCTTGTTAATTGAATTGTGTTTTTATTTTCAGTAAGTGTTCGACAACAAAGAGAATATTCAAACATTTCCCAGCACAAAATAGAAGAAATTGGCTGCGAAATGCTTCAGATCGGGAAGGAGGAAGGAATAAAAGAAGAAAACTTTTAAATTGAAAGCTGTAAATAAATAATAAGAATTCATTCATAAGAGAAAATAAAAAAATATTTTACACTATAAAAATATTCTTATTCTAAACCATTATTAATAAAAAAATTTTTTATGTGACATAATATATGCTATTTAATCTAAAAAAAATTCAGTAATAAATCATTGAAACAAATGTCTTAAAATAATTAAGCTAGAATTTTATGTATATTTAAATGCTCAAAATTTAGCAATCGATTGAAAATTGCTTATAGAAATATTAAAAAAAAGAAGTAACCATTTAAAAAAATAATCTCAAGAAATCAAAATAAAATTATTATAAATAATGTATAATTTCAAAAATAATATGAACAAAGTAAAAATTGATTTTAAATAACATTTCTATAAATAAATTCATGAGAAAACAATATTTTAAAAATAAATCTCATAAAATATGAAAATCCATTTCAGATTAATGAAATTATTAAAATTTAATAAAAAGGAGCTGTAATATTTGGGGGTTATTAATTTATTTCAAGTTTAATAATAAACTGTAATATGTGGGGGTATTATCTGCTCATTATGGTGAGAGTTGGACATTCATTTTTTAAATTGTTTTAGTTTATATATAATTTTTTATGAAATAAATGTGCATTTAATGTCACTTGCTAATTTAGGAGGAAAACTGCTTTTCTAACCAAAACAGATTCAGTTTTAATTTAATGGAATATTATCTTCACAATATATAAACTATAAGCAGATAAAAATGAATAAATATTTCATTTTTATTTGTAGAAACAAAGTATAAGTTATAACTGGCTCAACGTCGGTAAAAGCGGCCACTGATGGCCAAACGTCACGGGGCCAATGAATAACCGTGTACGGCAATTACATGGGCCACACGCGGCAAATACGGCATTGCTGGCCAACCAGCGTTGGGCCAACAGAAGACCGTACTGCCGGCCCACCATCAATGACGACGACCACTTTATTGACGGAGCCGGCGAGGCCAAATAGTGGTGGGCCGCTGCTGGCCAAGACGGCTCGCAGCAGCGGCCCGATGAATACCCGGCATTTTTGTGTTTGCTGGGTTTTAGTTTTCAATCCATACTAGAGTTTTTGCTTAATAGTGTTTTTTAAAGAGAAATGGATATATTCACTTTCTTGAATTTTAGATACAGAAACATATATAGGTGTACTGAGTAATGTTCTAGCTGGCAATTTTGTATGATACGGTTTAAGTACATTTAATATGCCATTTATAGCAACCCAAATTAAATTATGTTTCAAAAAACATTGTTTTAATTTCTCTTTAGGTACTGAATTGCTTAAGATATTTGACTCATTATATAAAGAGTAAAGTATTTTGAAATCTTTAACTGTGGCACTACATTGTTGATCTGGGTCCATGTAATTTTCATTATTGGTTTTTAATTACTATATATTATTATTATTATGCATATCTATAAACTAAAAACAATAAATAGACTAAAGTACACAATAAAATTAATATTATTTCAAACATATTGCTTGTAATTCTTATTCGGACTTACATTTTACCAGTACAAAATTGTATTTACCAGTACAAAATTGCAAGTTGTATTTTTACCCAAGAATATGACTTCTTTATTGCAGCCGTTTAATCAAGGGATAATTTCGACCTTTAAGGCAAAGTACATTAAACGAACCTTCAGGTACCTCAACACTTAACTCAATATGAGGAGGTCTATAAAGATTTGATCAAAAACGAAACACAATGTTAATTTCGGATTTTACTACCAAGGTTCACACATCTGAAGTTGTTTCTAATTCATCTAACATCTAACTTAATCGCATAAACCACAATCGAGTGATGAAAGTGATATCATACCAATCAGGAAGATAAGATTAAGAGTCTACGAAAGTGATAACAGTAACTAAATTTCTGGTTAAATTTTTTAATTTATATTTCTCGTTTCTATATGTAAAATGAATTACATACATATACCTTTATATTTCTGTCATTTTATAAAAATAGACAGTTATTTTTATGTTTTTAAGATATATTTAGTTTTATTTTAATTTGAAATAAATGACTGAATTATGCACATTTTAGTTGATTTTCGATTTACACGTTTTTACGTATAAGAATCCACGATTTCGATATGCACGATTTTCTAAAGAACCTATCTACAGTGTAAATCGGAGGATAGGTCTATTGTTTCAATAAATACCATCCGTAAGAAAACACATCTGCTAGGTTTTCAATGGTCGTGCTGGTGCTGCTCGGTTAATGTGGTGCAAAGTACATTGAAATTGGAATCAGTTGAAACGGGTTCTGTGGAGCGTCGAGTCAAGTCTCACATTTTATCGATCGGATGGGGAGCTAGTCCCTCGTGAGAACTTTGGTAATTTGGTGAGATTGATGCATTTCCGGACAATAGTCAAGAGTCTATCCAGAAAATTTTTCTTTTCGTCATTCTTTGCGGTTTAATACCGATTTGGTTTGATTGTCAAGTTCACTTATCTCAGAACCATCTGACCATTACCTTTTCATGATGGCTTCTGGAAACGCCATTTTAGGCGGCTAACGTTGGCAGAGGGGCTAGTCGAGCAGACACAGCAGCTGGACAAAACCATGACCGAGAACCAAACTGAGATTATGGATTGTGATCTTGAGGTTTACAATTGTGAGGCTACACCCGTTGTCTTGAAAACAGAACTTTTCCCCTTACTCGAATTAGACAGAGTCATTCAGACTGCCTTGCATCTTGCAAGATTGGTGCTAGTTGACAGCAGAAAATTAGATGTGGTTTCACCGAGAGGATTCATATGGCCATCACCCAACTTGAGAAAAATGCATTTCTTGAGGAACAAGATAAGGCAAATTTATTAGCTAAGCCAAAAACTTATGCGGCAGTAGTTAAGAGCGGACGCTCCAGTAAACAGGTTAGAGATAGAAGTAAAGCCAGAAAAGAAAGATTGAGATAGAGAAAGGAAAAATTAGCTATCACTTATCCAAAAAAGGACGCAACGTCAGAGTAAACCAAGGTTATTCACAAAACAGCAATCAATCCGACTAAACTCGGATTAAATATTAAAAACCATAGGTCAGTTATGAAAGGCGGACTTTTAGTTGAAACACAGACAGTGGAATAACTAGAAAAATTAATTGAGAAAATTAAACAAAATGACCAAACCAAAGAAACTTTTGAGGTTAGAAAACCGACACTTAAAAAATCGAGAATAATTCTTTACAATGTCAAAAGAGACGTTCTGAAGACAGAGGTCGCGGAAAGTATTAAAACACAAAACAACTTAATTGAGCAAGCTGAACTGGAAGAGGTTCATGGCTATAAAGTCCGAAACGGACAAAATTCGATAGTTTCGTTAAACGGGGCCGCTTACTCCGAAATCCGAAATAAAAGAAAACTTTATCTAGGAGGGACAAGCGTTCAATATAAGGAATACCTTAGAATAACTCAGTGTTTTAAATGTTTACGTTATGGACACAAGGCAAGTGATTGCCACAACAAAGACACTTGTAAAAGATGCGCAGGAGACCCCATTAACAAAGAGTGTGACAAAGAAACTTAGTGCATCTACTGCACGGAAAGTAAACTTAAATATAAAACAAAACACAACACAACACACGAAGTAAATAGCAAGAGATGCCCAATATATAAAAAAGAACTTAATCATTAAAACTAATTACGTTAAAAAGGTTAATAGTTCTTTCCCGATGATTAAATTTGCGCACATTAACCATTGCAGAGCTGCTAACTTATTCTTATCGAAGTAAATTAAGCAACAAAACATTGACTTAAACTCAATCAATGATCCTTACGTCTTTGAAGAACAGGAGGTTGGCATCCCGGCTGGACTTCAAAGTAATCGCAAGCAACCTTGCCGATGACACCTATAATAGTTAAAAACAACATTCAAATTCGTCCATTATTTATTGATAACGAATCTCTTATTGTTCAGGCTAGCATTAACACTAGAAATACTTTGTGATGCTC
Organism: Latrodectus geometricus; assembly: GCA_026290005.1. Lineage (NCBI taxonomy): Eukaryota > Metazoa > Arthropoda > Arachnida > Araneae > Theridiidae > Latrodectus > Latrodectus geometricus. The sequence goes on along the minus strand of JAPDSC010015542.1, from coordinate 14,904 downwards.
AGTTTATTGCCTCCCATCTAAAAAACTGCCGGACTCCATCTTTCTACTTGAATCCCGATTGGCGCAGTGGAGTTGTGTTAATTTTTTTTTACCGGAACGCGTATATATAATTATATAGACAGGGCCGATTTTTGGAAGACGGCCGCTCTGTGCAGTCTCATGTCTCTATTTTAACGACGGGGGGGGGGGATGATTTTGCATGATAATCCTGGCGGCGACGGTTTTTTTTTTAGGTCACATATTCCAAATTTGACGACGGGGGATATTTCCCCCAATTTTCGCCTGTCACCGGAATCGGCCCTGTATATAGCATAAAAAGGAAAGGAAACGAAAATCATTGCGAAACCCATTTTGTGTATATATATATATATATATATATATATATATATATACTCAAATAATATTGCATAAATATTTTTAACAATACATGGTAACACGAATGGTTTTTATAAAATATTCCAAATAGGATTATGTTCAGGATCTTGTGATTTAATTTTCCTTAGTTTGTTGTCATCCTCTGAACGATGAGATCATAAACAAGTTTTTACATAATCATCTGGTTCAAATCATTGTTGTGGTGGGCCATTCATTTTTATAAATAAGTTTCCTTTGTAAGACTCTCGAACGCATGGTCAACGCTCGTCTCGTGTATGTCTTGAAAAAAAAAATAAATGTGTACACATTAATCAGAGTGGATTTCGTAAAGGAAAATCCACTCTTGATAATATTACGTATTTGGAGACCCAAATTCGCAACGCTTTTGTGTGGAGAAACAATCTGGTCTCCATTTTCTTTGACATCGAGAAGGCATATGACCGTACATGACGATATTTAATTCTCCGATTATTTTTTTGGTATTAGGGATAATCTCCCAAAATTCCTACAAAACTTTCTACACTATCGCAATTTTTAAAGTACGTATTGGAACGTCTACTTCCAATAGTTTTATTGAAGCCAAGGGTGTACCCCAAGGCTCTATTTCAAGTGTCACTATTTTTAACCTATACATAAGTCACTTCCTTCAATTTCTATCAATTTCAGGTTATGACACTATGTATGTGGACGACCTGCAAATATTTTGCCAAGGACCAAACATGCGTTTAATTGAGAGACAACTACAAACATCTGTTAATAAAATAGTTGCATGGAGTGCAGAGAATGGCTTTACATTATCTCCTAGGAAGAGGTGCTGTGTCCATTTTTGCAAGAAGAACAGCCTACACAATTATCCTATTATCCTTCTGAACAACACTACAATACCTGTTGTCAATGAGATAAAATTTCTAAATGTGAAATTTGACCATAATTTGAGCTTTCTTCCGCATGTTTTAGAATTGCGGAAGAAGTGCGAGCGATCGCTTAAGATCCTCAAGGGGCTTTCAAATACATCTTAGGTTTCTAATCGCTTGTCATTGTTTCATGTCTATCAGTCAATCATTCTATCTCGTATTGACTACGGAATTTTGGGAATGGATTTGCTAGGTCTTCTGTTTAACGCAGATTGGATACTGTGCATTACTCTGCTTTGAGGATATGTTCTGGAGCATTCCACACATCACCCGTTCAGAGTCTTTATGCCCTTTGCCAACAATTGTCTTTATGACTGAGTCGAATGCAGCTGTCTCTCAATTACTATGCTAAAATTATGTCTGACCCTCACCATCCATTGCATTCATTTTTTTTTTGTTCCTGGTTTGGGGAGACTTTATGACGCCAGACCATTTAGCATTCCACCCTTCCTTACTCGAACGAAATCTTATTTGTTTTTGTCAGACTGTTTGGTTCAATTGTTTCTAAATTACTGTGCTAAGGTTATGTCTGATAGACAGCAGACTTTACGTTCCTTGGCTTTTACTCCTGCATTGAAGTGATTGTATGATGCTCGCTGTTATAACATCCAACCTTTTCTCTTTCATATTAAAAGTCATCTTTTCTTGACAGACATATGTGGTGTCCGTTTCATTAAAACGGACTTACTTTTACATCCACCTTGGTTTGATCCACAGAATAACTTTGCTCAGTTTCGGAAATCAGACACAACTCCTACGATTTTTCAACAGCTTTTTTGTTCATATTGCTTTCGTTCTTCTTCTTATACGCCTGTATTCACGAATGGATCAAAAATTGCAGGACATGTTGGTTGTGTCATTGTCTTCAATAATACGAGTTACAACTACAACCTCCACACGTGCTGCTTTGTGTTTAGTGCTGAAGTTATGGCAAAATACTAAACGCTTCAGCTCGGGAATACATAATTACTATAAAATTTGCTATATACTGACAACTTCAGAGTGAAAGAAGCGTTCAAAAATTCGCCCTCTTGTGTTCGCCTGTTTAACACAAATAACCACCCTGTTGTGTCCAAAATTTTCCAAACTTTAGCTTCCCTTGCTGGCAAGAAATATGATATTAAATTCTGCTGGATCCAAAGTCATGTAGGTCTGGAGGGCAATGATAAGGTTGATGCAGCTCTAAATCTCTGCATTGTCTGTATATCAGTCATCTGTTCTCTTATTGATGTGAGAAAGGTTATTAAACAATTTGTTTTTTTTTCTTTATGGATGAAGAAGAGGGATTTGAAAAGGCAGATGCAGCTGCTAAAGCTTCATCGTCTGTACTTCATTCATCTGTCCCTCTTTTCAACGTGAGAAGGGTTGTTAAAAGATTTATAAATTTTCTCTGGAAGGAATCATGGAGTATGCAGGTCTCCAACAAACTGCGTGACATATTTCCATACATCATCCCCTCATTAGTTTTACCTTTACGAAGTGCCGATGTTCGTTTTACTTGCCTTCGTATTGGACACACACGTTTCACACACAGAAATTTGCTTATAAGTGAATTGAATCCTTGGTGTGAGACGTGGGATGAACCATTTACTGTTTTTCACATTTTAATTCCATGTCCAGATTTTAGATTTTATCGTTTTATCTTCTTCTAAACAGATATTTTAAATATGTATGATTTAGTTGGGGAGTCCCCTCACAGAAACCTCTTTGCCTTTTTGAAGGCAATTGGTTATATTCATTATATTTAAATCATTATTATTAGCATTTCTTTATTGATATTAATTTTAATTAAAATTTCTACAAATAATTATGGGTTTCAAACTTTTCAGCGTTGAGCTTGGGTTTTGAATCTTTAAAATTTAATTTTTGGCGCAATTTGTCCTTTTTGGACCTTGCGCTATAAAACCCAACCAACAACAACATCCACGACGAAGCTGTCTCAGATCCAGAACATCTGATCTTACAATGTAATTACTTATATCAGGTCAGAGAACAATGGTTTCTTACCAACTACAGCACCATGGATCTGAGTCAGAGAAATGCTCCTAACAGAATTTCAACTCCAGTTGAAATACGGAGACTTTGACCAAACTGATTTCCCAGGAGTACAGAGATTGGCCAATGTTCGATGAATGTTGGCCAATATTTTGAATACCGATGAATGTCGAATGTTCATCTGTTGATATTGAATAATATTTAATATTCGAAAAATTTATTCATTTAAAATGGCCTAGAAATTGAATTTATTTGCATTACTGAATGTGACTTGAAAGCATTTTTTAAAGTTTATTTATGTTAATAAATGATGTATACACATTACGCAAAATTTCTTCAATATTAAATAACATCGTATAATATCTTATCTACAAAATTACTCTTTGAAGATTATTAAATTTTTCCAATCTTTGTCCCATTTTTCATGTTTATTTGAAAGGAAGTGAAGATACATGAGCAGTAAACTCGAATTTTGAATTTTGAAAGACGGCTTCATTAGTGCTATTGCCTGTCGTGCTGCATTTGAGTTTAATTTTAATTTATCTCATCTCTTCATTGTATTTTAGATCGAAGAAATTGGATAATCATGCCAGGTGCTAAATTTAAATCTTGTAAACGAAAAGAAGCAAAGAGGCAATTAGAAAATATGAATCGACAGAAAGAATTTAATTTCATTTAATTCTTCCTGTCAACTCATTAATTCGCGAAATTGCAATGTTCAGGATAGGTTGGTACACTAAATACAAGTTCTATTTAATAGTTCGCTTCCTGAAAATAACATTTATTTATACAATAATCTAATAATAATAAATTAATAATTTTATATATTTTTAATTATTTATCTTGCAATATATTCTTAGGCTTGGAATAAAAATTTTGTTTATTCTTAAACAATTTAGGGCTATAAATAGATTGAATAATAAACTTTGCTTATTTCAATGTCCTTAACGGCGTACTTTTTTAAAGAAATTTAAGTCGATTTTAATTTAATAATAACAATTATATAGTATCAATAAAACAGTTTCCTTTTAAATCATTTTAGTTATGTATCGCAGAAAGTCTGTTTAATTTTGGTAAAAATAATGGGGATACTTCCGCAACTTTTTCTGTAACTTAAAATGTTTCGCCAAGATATACTATTGGCGCAATCATTGCCAATATACCTATGTATAGTAAACCTAAAAGATAAGCACTTAGAGAGGAGTAGTGAAATTTAAATCTTAAAACCAAGTTTTTACCTTAATTTGAATGTAAAATAGGAATGGAAAGAGAAAATTGAGAGAAAATCAAGAATTACTTTAGAGAAAAAAAATTTAAGCATAATTAAATTTATAGTTATTTTCCCTTTTTCTAGTTTTTTTTTCTTTTTTTACATTTATTTATGGCTTGGACATTGATGTAAATTACCACTATTATGCATTACTAATTTTTTGCAATTACTTTTAACATATGAAGATCAGAAACTATTTAAATTATTTCAGCAATAAGTACTCTTTTATGAATATTATTTTTTTGAGCGGAACAGTTTTCCGTTTTCCAATCAGTTTCAATTAGATTTAATTCTTTGCTGGAGATCATGGATACATTAATAAACATATCAGAATCTTAAATTAAACTCAAGCTTTTTAACTGTAGTTAAATAATTGAAATTAATCAAGCTAGGTTTATTATTGAAAACTATTATTTAATTTTAGATTAATATCTTTCAGACATTCATATAATTTTAACTTTATTATCTTTTCAGAAGGATAGTAACGTTAATCTAAACTAGCACAATGTTAACGTATTACACAATTGAAAATTATTAACTGTTTAAGACAAAACCTACTTTATTTTGTCAGTGAAATCAGATACTACAATAAAATTTCTTACAAATTTATCATGAATTGTACTTTATTAAACATCACAACATTAATAATTTCAGATCTAGCTTAGATAATACTTTGAATGCAATTCAAATTTCCTTTAAAAAATATAATAATAATAATAATGTGTACCTCAAATAGAGGTACATATTATTAATATTTTTTTAAGTAAATTTGAATTCCATTCAAAGTATTATCTAAGCAGTGATCTTATTAGAAATATTTTACATTGATTAAGAATCAAATATTTATATCAGTCAGATGTTAAATAATTTAAAATTAATGTGTGTGGAAAATATTGTGATAAGAAGTTCAATAGAACTTCTCAGAAATTTTTGGTAAATTAATTGGAAAATCTTAGTTTTTCTTTTCAGATTATTTAGAATATGTATGCGCATGTATACTAAATAAAATTATAAGTGAGAAAAAAAATAGAAATCCCATGAAATTACATAGAAATTGTAGATATCTTAATTTTCAAAATTTTTAATATAGTGTATATTATATACAATGTATACTAAAATATATTCTGATCACCAAAAATAATAACTTCTTCTACTAAAAATAAAAATAATAACTTCAAATATTAACTATGTTAATAATGAAGAAAAATCAAAACTGCAGTGGGATAACAAAAATATGATATATATCAAGCTCTTCATTTTTGTTTTCTTAAATGGGGTAAATAACATGAGGGAATAAATTAGTGTTAAAAAAATAATCACTCTCATTGTGCATGAATTTTTTTTATGTATCATAAATTACATATTTTATTATAATTAATTAACCCATATATATTTTCACAATAAATTCTGGCATAAAATTCTTTGTATTAAATTTTGAAAAATAAATTAAAACCAATTTTAGTAATAAAATAAAGTATTTTTTTTATTTCAGTACTATTTAAATATTGCTTCAATTTCTCATTTGATCATCATTGATTATTTTTAACTGCCTTTTATATGAATTCTGTCTTCATTATTGGAAAATACAGAAATAAATTATAATGTAAAATAGAACTAAAAATAATTCCTTCTATCAACTTATTCGATTACTAACAGTTTAAGGATTTTAACGGATAAAATTGTGTGAATATTATGATTATTATTATTATTCATTATGTATGGGGAGGGTGTTCCCCTCTCCATGAATAATGAAGAATAATAGTGTATATAGATTCTTTATATAGAATATTTATTCGATAGTTACTTTCAGGCTATTATGCTGCTCCAAATATAGGCAGCTTGTCCTTTTTGGACCTTGCGCCACAGAACCCAGGCAACCAACCAACCAAGCAAAATACATCATTCATAACTAAAGTTACTAAGTCATCAACATGAGGTTTTCAGATATAAGTATTGAGAACGATTAAATAGAATATTCTCTACTTAGTATTCAAGAGTTATTTGAACATATATGATCAAACTTTTAATTCATTAAAGAAAATATGCATTGAATTTATTAAAATGTTATCTAATGAAATTTGTATATATATATTTGAACGTATAAATTCAAATAAAATATTAGATAACATAAATATTTAACATCAAAATAGTAAGTGTCAAATTGGAATACTTTTTAACATTCACATTAAATCTGTATGATATTCTTGCTTCAAGTGCAAATGAGTTTGTTTTTATGATTAACCCTTTAACAGGCTATCTCGAGTTAACTCGGCCAAAAAATTCTTAGCGTTTACCGGTTATCCCAAGCTCCTTGGTAGGGGCAACTGGCTTCACCGCAATGCTTCAAGTTCAACCCCCAGAATTGATGGATTGCCGTGAAATCGTGGTTTGGGAACTCACTTACTAAGTGGTTACACTTTATTTAACTGATGCGAGCGCAAATCGAAAGTTTTGAAAGATGTTTTCCCTCAGAATTTTCAGAATCCTCTTTTTCAAGAAAGCAAGAGCTTTATAATTATGTTTTATTATTCTACATTTATTTGCATTTAGAGAGATTTTCGTAGTTATATACACTATCTAAATTTATTTAAATTTACACGCAACGCATATAATACTTATTTTCAAATTTTTAGCATTTCTTAGTTTCTGTGTAGATAATTGATAGTGTAAGAATATATATAATAATATAAGAATGTGTAAATATGTGACTTCACGACAAGTTTAAAATATAAGGAATCTATATTATTTTGTTTGTTAATTATGAAATTTTAGGAAGTTATAGATTTTTCTTAAAATTAGAATGGTTAAAATAAATAATAAATTGGTTGGTATAAATTTTTAAAATTATATATATATATATATATATATATATATATATACCCTGCAAACACAAACTGCCGGCTGAATGCCGTGCCGCTGTTGGCCAAGCCGGTTTTCTGATGGCCACGGCAAGCCGTTCATGCTTGTTCGACGGCCCAGCTCCTGTCATCACTGCCAGGGGTGAGTGCTGGCCAAAAGAAACCGGGTAAGAGCTGGTTGTTAAATAGTGGGCCAACCCATTCTGGACATTGATGGCCTAAAAGTTGTTGGCCAGCAAAATTAAGACAGTTTTTATTATTATTTTTACTTTTATTGAAAAAACTATTTTCTTATAAAAACAGTTTTTTCTGAGAGTAGTATATGTCCGGTATTCAGGACACTCAAAAAACGCTATATTTTTTGCAAAATAAGACCTATTTTGCAAGTTTTATAGCTGTTTTTTGATGAAAAATTGTAAAAAATAGAGGTCGACATGACAAAACACTAGTTTTCCATGCAATTCTGAAGTAAAATCGGTTATGCAAGGAATTGGATAATGCTCTTTAATAGTTTGTGCATTAAGGGCACGAAAATCACCGACCGGTCTTCACTCGACAGTACCCTTTTTAGGCACCATATGCAAAAGAGAAGCATATTGGCTTTTTGATGCTCGCATATGGCCCAGTTCAATCATGCGCTAAAATTCAGCTTTTGCACTTTTTAGACGGTCAGGTGCTAAACGTCAAGGCTTAGCTACGATTGGTGGACCTTTGGTATTTATATAATGAACCGTATTATGTTTTATAGGCATATCGAGATCTGGTAATTTTGTGATATTGGGGAATTTTGACAATATTTTACCGTATACATTATTTACAAAAACAGCATCCATACCTCCGAGCGTGGGAATTTTATGTTTTTAGTATATATGTATTAAAAACAAAAGGATCAAAGTTTATATGAAATTCATAAATATAAATAATTGTTGCAAGATCCTATATTAAATTATTTTAAAAACAATATTTCTAGACTGTTATTTATTATACAAACTTGCTTCGTAACAAACCAAAAATCTAAGAAATAGGTTTAAGATTTGCAACAATCGAATCCTAATAAAATAAAAAATGAGCATTTGAAAATTTAATTTCTAATTATATTAATAGACTAAATATAGAGGAACATAATATATAACACATAAATGCAATGAAAAAGTGTTATAGTGCTCGATACATTTTTTATTTTGGGTATATACTAAAACATAAAAAGAATAAAACGGTTCGAATGTCGTTTTCTTGTTAACATGTCATCAATAGTTTAAGAAATAATCCAAGCTAGGAATTTAGTACTTCAATATACAATAAATACATTAGTCTTTTGATTAAATAACATTTCTATCCTGATAAAAACAATAATAAATACATACTTATCTCACCCTTCTTTTACCAATCTGAGACAACATTGAAATCTCCGCCATTTCACACTAATGGCTGACACAAGCACTTCGCAGTTTCTGACGTCATACTGTCGCGCGGTATGAAGAATAAACAGTGAAAATCTATTTTTCACTTAAAAATAGTTTTCAAGAATTAAAAAGTGCGAATTTATCTGTAAAATTTATTAATATCACAGAAGTAGTATATGTCCGGTCTTCAGGACACTCAAAAAACGCTATATTTTTTGCAAAATAAGACCTATTTTGCAAGTTTTATAGCTGTTTTTTGATGAAAAATTGTAAAAATAGAACATTTTCAATTTTTAACAATTAAACAAAAAAGTGTTTTTTCAATAAAAAGTGATGATTTTTCACTATAAAATGCAGTATTGTTAGCTTTTTTAAGCTATTTTATGATAAAAGTTAGATAAAATTGAGTTTTTTATAGTTAAAATTTAAAGGAAAAAGTATGTTTTTTATAAGAAATGCAATGTTTTTGTAAGTTCATTGAAAAGATAAGATAAAAGCCGTTGTGTGTGTTTTTTTAAAAAGATAAAGATTTAAACTTCTTCCAACTCATAATCATAATATTTGTCATTTATTTTACCTTTGTAATTGAATAGATAATTATTTTTATTTATTTTCTTAATTGCTTTTTCAGATAAATCACCATGACAAGAACTTAAGTAAAAATCTTTTTCATTATCGTTTACTTCTAGTTTTGCAATTAATGAAGATCCAAATTTTGTTTTGATTTTTTTCAATGATATCAAATTATATTTTCCAACTTCTAAATCTCTCAATTTAAAAGTTTCAGGATATATATTCTTTTTGATGTTGTTGAATTCTTCCATTTATGATATTTCATTTTATTAAATGGTTTTACGTTTTCAAAAATATTTTCCGAAGATATTTATTTATAATGTAATAAGATGTTTCATCTACTAGTTCAAGTGCTTTTTCTCTAATATCCTTATTTTCAACTTTTAAAATTAGTTCTGTTATTTTTTCAATATATTTCATTATTAAATCATCAATTCCCGATCTGTCATGTTTTTTATTGATGTCAATTAAATCGCTAATCACTTTTGAAAATTCATTTATTTCTTCACTGATATCTAAGTTCTTTATTTCTTCCATTTATAGTATTTAATTTTATTAAATGTTTTTACTTTCTCAAAAGTATAGATTTTCTCAAAATTATCTGAATATATTTATTTATAATATCATATCATAAGACGTTTCATCTACTACTTCAAGTGCTTTTGATTTTACATCCTTGTTTTCTATTTTTGAAATTAGTTCTGTTATTTTATCAATACATTTCATTATTAAATCATCAATTCCCAATCTGTCATGTTTTTTATTGATTTCAATTAAATCGCTAATCAATTTTGAAAATTCAATTATTTCTTCACTGATATCTAAGTTCTTTATTTATTCCATTTATAGCATTGTGTTTTTTTGAAGGGTTTTCTTATACTGACAACATTTATACAAAGAACACATAGGACCTAATATTCTAGGACATTTAGGTATATCAAGATCAATAGCTGATATATTTAATTCCTTAAATATTTTTTTCTCAATTGTTCCTCCCTTATAAGCAAATCTACCACCATATTCATCATGCAAATATAGAATATAATTTTTAACATTTTCATTACTAATCCATAGACTTTTATCATCTGGACATCTTTTAAATCTAAGACCGTGAATTTCAAGAGTGCATTTACGAACGATATTCATTTCTTGTTCTGTTAATTCACAATTGGGTGTAAATACTTGAATTGTTTCAGAAATTGGTTCTATTAAATGCGTCCAACTAATTTCTCTGACAATTATTTTATCTGGAAGGATAAATCCTTGAATATTGAATATCAATGATATATCAGTCATTTTATTTTAAATGCATTTTTATAAAAGGTTTTGAATAATTTAAAATCACCTACCCCAGATCTGGAGGGAGTGATTTTAGAAATAAAAATAAGAAATAATAAAATAAAAATTTTGAAGATAAAAAGTATGAAAGATAAAAAATTAAAGATAGAAAATAAGAAAGATAAAAATTATTGAAAATATAAAAATTAAAAATACAAAATATAAAAGATATTAATATCCAAAGGGAACAGTATTATAATCATCCATGATTCTACGTTTATCAAATCCAAATGTATATCTTTTATTTGTTTTTATACTTGAAATATTTCTATCTTTTTCGATTTTAAATTGGTTGATTTCTACATCTAAATAATCTGTTTCACCAGTTATTATTTTCATTCTATTATCAAAATCTAATATTGTTTCACTTTGATACGACATTTTAAATCCTTTAACTTTATCACATATAACACCATTATTTAATTTATATCCATAATCTTTACTTGCTCCAGCTATCCAAGATTCTATGTATTTATCATTTCCCAATTCATCAGTCCATTCTCCTAACATACATCCAGTTTCAATTTTATTAGTTCCATTGTCTATATATACAATACTGTCTGTATCATAATAAAGTACTTAATCTCCTAATTTATCAAGCATTTTATATAATCTAATTCTAGCAGAACTCGTTGTAAATGCTGCTATATATACATTGGTATTGAAATTGTTTTTAACGTATTGATCTTTCATTTTATAACTCATTTCAACACAGTCGCTATTCATAAAATTCATATTTCAATCTTTAATTGTATCATCTAAAATGATTTGATAAAATTCTTCAATTTCCATTACATATTTAGTCTGTTGAACATTTAGCCTTTGACCAAACTTACCCCATAAGGAATTTAAACATATCTTAGCTATAAATCTCATACCTGGATTTTCTTCAATTTTATCTAATTTTATACCTAATTTTTCTTTAACTACTAGTCTGTATTCTTTTTCACTTTTAAAATTGTTTTTCCATTTATCACAGGTTTCTAATTTTATTTTTAAAAATGTTTTGACATACTCTTTAAATAATTTTTTGGTCTTATTTTCAAAATGCCACACTTCATAAATATTCTTTATTTTATATCCTTTTTCGATAGCTAGTTTTATCTCACCAGTTGTCCAAGTTCCAATTATACATCTTTTCTTATCACTGTGTATACATTCAGAATTCCTTATCTCGTAACAGATTTCGCATTTTCTCTTTTCTAAAAGTGTTTTGAAATGGTTACATTTTATTGTTTCTGAACATCTTTTACACAAGGAAAATATTAATTTTTCTGCTTTATATGGTAATACAGGATGATATAATTTCCTAGGTGGAAGCACTTTACATTTTATTAACCCATACCATTTTTCATCGTACTTTTTAGGATTAAATATCTTTTCAGGATGCCCAATAGGATAATAATCAAAGTAATTAACAGTTGGATATAATGAACATACATCTATATATCTGCCTTTCAAATTATCTTTCATTTCATATTTTAATTTAGTTGGTTCACATCTTCCTCCATAAAAAGCATCTCTTGGATTTAAAGGTTCAATGAAATCTCTTTTCCATTTCTTTTTCATATATTTCTTTATATCTTTATTATTATCAAAATCACATTCCCAAATATTAACTAATTCATATCCAGCTTTAATTATCTTTTTGTTTATCTTTTTAGTTCTTTTATATAAATCATTCATAAGCATTTGATTCACAGTATTTATTTGTGTTTTTGAAAAGCATTTAGGACATCCATGCCAAAAGCATCCATGAAATTGGAATACTGTATTATCATAAAATCCTTCAACCTTGTAATATTTTTTACCTAATTTTAATTTTTTCTCTTTACCATGTAAAGCATGTTGTATATTAATATTTTCTTTTTGAGATATATAATCTAACCGAGCAATTGATTTTTTACTGTATTGATCTTTTTTAATTACATCTTCATCAACACCAATTGTATTCTCTTTCAAGAATTTATCTCTATAAATTGCCATACATAAACCAGCTAAAGTTACATATTTAAAAGGATCAACATTCATAATTTCTAAGAATAATCTTCTTAATTCTAAACATCCTTTTCTCAAAATATCTACATCAGATCTACAATATTTAATGAATTCTTTTTTGAAATCAAAGGTTTCATGTTTTACTGAATCATACCATTTATTAAATTTTTTCGTTTCTTCTTTAATCATATTATCATATCCATAATAATATTTTCCAGGATATTTACCTACATAATTTTGATTATTTTCAGTGTTAAAAAGATGAGGAAAATAACCTTTTGCTAATTCAGTTAATCCAAAAGTCTTAGGAAATTTTTTAAGCGCACACATTGTAAAATTAATTGAATCTACAAATTTTATTTTATAATCTTCAGCATTCATAAAATTAAGCTTATTGCCTTGATAAATTGTGTATACTTTGATTTGATTTTTAAAGCAATATTTTGCTAAAAATTGAAAATCAAATCCTTTTCCATAATGAGCTATAACTGTATATCCATAATGATAATAATTAAATAACCATTCACAAAAATCATTTTCGTTATTGAATATTTTTTCATTACCTTTAAAATCATGGCATATAATTAAATTAACTTTATGAATTCCTGAATCTTGAGTTGTTTCAACATCAAAAAATAAATATTTTTCAGTATAATCATGTTTACATTGGACACACCAATCCTTTTTATTTTTTATATTTTGAACACAATTATTTTCACAAACACCTCCTTTACAATCTTTTTTCTTCATAAAATATTTGTGATCTTTGTTAACCCATTTCCAACAATTTTTACATTCGTATTCACCACATTTGTGATCCTTTAATTTTCTTTCGTATGTTTTTAATATACGCTTACATTTTAAACATTTTGCAATTATCTTGCAAACACTCAATCCTTTTTTATTTATTTGTTTATGATTATCAAAACAATTTTTTCCTTTAAATTTTCTATTGCAATGCTTACAAAATATATCATCTCCTTTACAATCAGATTCTTTAACAAAACATCTGTCACATTTTAAAGGACACATATGTTTATTTGTTTTAGCATATTCAATTTTACAATAACCACAATAATTATCATTACCTAAAAATCCTGTCATTGATGTAATTACATTAAAATGATTCCTATCTTTATAAATGAAAATACATGTACATTTTCAACATTTTTTGTATATACTTACCACTATATATAACCTGATTTCCATTCTTTCTACATACTACATTGATTTGAATACCTAAAAATGTTTAAAATATTTTAACCTCTTCCAGGTTACAAACTTCTAATGGTATATCACATAAACTATGTAATTTTGTAGCTAGATTTTTCTGTAATATACGACCTTTTTTAATATACTGAATTTCGTTATTTGTTAAGTTTTAAATATCTAATTTCTCACTTAATAATTCAGGATTTTGAATAGCTAAAGCTACTACTATCGATCTAGCTAAACATAAATTATCATCATTTTTAATTTGTAAAATACTTTTCTTTTTAACTGGATCTGTTTCAGAATATAATTTTAAATATCTACCTCCTTGAGGTAATTCAATTACATTAAAATCAAAAATGCATTCAGTTATATTTAATTCTTTATATTCAATTTTATTATTTAAAGTTTCTAAATATACGTCATAAGCATCTTTAGTATTCATCATATCAGGATGAAAAGGAACACTTAATTTAGGATTATATACAATTATATCAACTTTACCATTTATATTTCCAATAGCTCTTTTAAATATTTTTCTTAAAATATCATTGTAACTTTCAGGTAAAATTTTAGATCCTTCAACTCTATATTGTTTTCTATATACTTTATATTTTTTAATATATTCACCTCTAGATTCAATAATTTCATAATCAGGTTTAAATAATTTATTTAGTTTTACTTCTTTTTTAATTTTTTTACTTTTTACAGGTTCAAAATCTTTAGTATCTTTATTAAATTTTAAATTATATGAATCAAATAATTTTTTTAATATTTTCTCTTCTCTTTGGATATTTAATAAATATTTTCTTTTTACGATCTAAATAATCAGAAGTATCTAAATCTAATATATCTGTTAATACTTGTTTATAATTTCCAGTTTTTCTTATATATGATATTATAGATTTAATAATATCATTATTAGATTTACTTTTGCTTTTTATTTTTAAATCTTTTATAACATTTTT